>JADANM010007051.1:2528771-2558847 GCA_026213755.1 Eurema hecabe | reverse complement strand
AACAATAGCCTATTTACGTATCTAATCTTCATCCCGAAAACTTTTAGGTTCTTATAATATATTCTTTAAAAATAATAGTAGCTTTATAGTAAGGTATACTATTTCTGAACTATCAATTGAGGCCAGTTCACCTTCTTGAAACTGATATTCTGGATTACAGCAAGTAATTGGAAGAGACCACCGCTAAAGGATGTTGTCATTAATCATAATTTGGAGAGCATTGCATAACGCACAATTTGTTGGGACGTTTTGACAGAGTTCAGTATATTTGTCATTTACGTGATTGACCACAGCGCGTGGACGTCACGTGGGGGCTATTCCTGGCACACGACCGTCAAACTATCGTATCCTATCTTATTTTACTAGTAAAATGTTCACGTTAAAACGCTTATATAGACGAGATGTTGAACGTCTTTTCAAGCTCTGAAGAGCTTTAAGTTTAGTTGTAACTATATTTTTTTATATTGCAATTGTTTATTGAATATTTTTCGGGTTAAAAATCTGTAATAATAGTTTATAGCACGCACAATTTATTTGGTTTCCTATTGCTGATATAATTACCGAAATCGGTTTGGAAGAAACAGAGATAAAGAACGTCACAATTTATTGGTACAGAAATATGTATTTTTAAATATCGAAACCTGTAATATAGAAGGTTAAAGA
Organism: Eurema hecabe; assembly: GCA_026213755.1. Classification (NCBI taxonomy): domain Eukaryota; kingdom Metazoa; phylum Arthropoda; class Insecta; order Lepidoptera; family Pieridae; genus Terias; species Terias hecabe. Next base: position 2,558,184 of record JADANM010007051.1, on the reverse strand, counting down.
AACTGAACGTCGAAATATTCTGACACTATTGACATGTAAGGCAATTGGGTTTTGGAATGCCGCCAGATTTACAGTCGCTTTAGATTTTTTGCTTATAGCTTGCCAATTTGCTAGCTCCGTTGACATGAGGCCCACAGCCCGCGGGCGTCCATCTCGAGTCCGTCCACACTTCGCCAGCCAAACGCGGTACTAGGAACGGCTCGTACTCCCGAAGTAATTAATTATCCCGAAAGTGGGGCGCTTTTCAAATGTCTTCATTTTAATAGCGCAGAGAGATGCCAAGAAACAATTCGAGATTATTTTCTTCGACCGATTAATTTGTTTAACCAGGACTTTTATACAAAACTTTTCGCTCTATGAATTACGGACTTGGTAATTTTAGATCGCTGGAATGTCAAGAATCAAGAATAGTTCCGTAACGACAGTTCAGAAATGTTATCAAAAGTATGTGAACGGGCGTTCTGAGTGTATTGAGTCACTAGTTCTATTTAGCTGTTGTGGGCACGTGCGGCGCCTACTCAGCTCGCGAACTTCCGTCCGATCTCAGCAAAAATAAATATATCCGTTCAAACAAAACCATTTGGCACTGGAGCTGGATTCATAAAAAGATGAGGAAATATTTTTCTTAAGTGAAGTTGGACTTCCTTTATCGATGAGTCAGAGCACCAGATGTGAGCACGCGAGCATCCCATTCCGAGCTTGCCCTTGCGCAGCCAATAAATAAAGCGCTGACGTGAGGTTTTCACAATTTACACCGATTTGTCACGATATTCGAAACAAGAATCGTTTAGGAATTCATTAATACGTTAGCTGAAGCATTAGTAACTAAGGCTCGTAATACATTGTACGCTTTTAAACGAATTAGTTGTAATATAACATTTGCACAAAGAAAATTGTATTGTTACGTTGGCAGTTCATACTAAAATATTAAAAGTTTCAAATTTGTTAGTTCCTGATGTTGTAGTGGGATTTCGCGAACTCACCAAACTGGTCGTTAAAGCTCATTTATCAATAAAGCGACCACATAAATGTTAAGAGGCTTTAGTAGCAAGTCAACTTGGGAGACAGTTTACTAAAATGGCGAATCTATTTTTGTTTACAGAAGATGAGACAGATGTACTATGTACTATGTAGGCAAGATTTTGCGCTCAGATTTCAAAGGATTGTCATATGGATACAGGACTCATATCCGATGTGTTGCCGGCCTAATGCAGAGTGGTGAAGGAATGAGTAAACAAGCCAGTCGATTTGTTGGCAATTGACGCGATTGATTTGCGCTCGGCTCGCTATAGTACTGGATTTATGAACACGTTTCTGTCTTCAGTTATAATTAACCATTGCGGTTTATGTTTCTTGATATTAGTACATACTTTAAAGTGTTGATTTAAGGGTAGAGATATAAGGATTAGTTTTTTTGTAGGCAATTAGGAAAGGTTAGATTCGCTTTTAAAGGCCACCATCGCCCGTGAACAGTTGCAAATTTCCTTGTATGTGTTCGATGCCTTAGAAGGGTGAAAAGGAAATACGTTGTATCAAAAGATAATAAAGGAAAGATTGCTATTCTGTCTGAGTTTTATTATTCTAGCAAAAAATAAACGATTACTTTAGTATATTCTCTAGCTTTGTCAACTAATCAGTTTTTTAAGGCACGACAGATATAATATAATAAGTATGAAGTACATATTTAATAAGTATTATATTACTTTTAAATACTGATAGATAATACCTTGCCTCGTTAGATTGTAAACTATCGAAGGATTGTGATATGTTTGTTTTTATTGATTTCCCTTTATTAATTGTATTTCTTGCCAGCTTCATTCATTGACTGAGTCTACTCTAAAACTAGTATTTTTAAAGCACATTCCTTATTCCTTTGTTAATGTATAACCCTGTTAATAAAAAGAGAACCCCAACGCAGTTGTCTGGAGCGAATTGTAAACAGTTTTAATCGATCCTTTTATCTCGTTGTGCAAGCGTTGCCGATTTATTGTTTGTTTCTACATCTCGACGTCACACCAGCCAGCAATCCTACATTCTGAAGAATGTCAAGGCAACAGTGTATTGAATAATTATTAATTAAATATGACAATATCAAACCTATAATATAAAAATAAACGTTTTCGTTGCGTTTAATAAAACGGTATCAACTTTAATTGGGGCAAAGCATAGAGAAAAGCTCATACGACATACACACAAACACATACGATAACTCGCAATTAATAATAATAATATATTATTTAAAATATTATTCACTAGCCGCGAACCGCGTTTTTACGAGCATTTATATTCTATCTGATAAAAAAACGCATGAAAATCGGTTACGTTGTTTTAAAAATTTAAATGTACATAGGGACAGACAGAATAAATTTCAATTAAATATATTTTAAATATAATCAGTTAATTCCAAGACATCAGCTCAATAAACTCGCGAACAACATTCTCATAATATTAGTTTAAAATATAAATTATATACAGCGAGAAAGAATTTATATACTCGGAGCATAACTTTTCGCCTCGCATCGACAATAAACCTCCCACTTATAATAAATTAAAAGAAAGCTAAAAATAACAGCATAGTTTTAATACTTGTGCTACGTTATTTTTACATATCATTGTAAAACATATTCGGACAAGAATTCTTTCTACTATTCTCATATCGAAATCTCTTTTTGTTTCTTTTTATCATTATCATTCCCTATTCCGTCTTTCCCAGAGAATATAACTTGAAATTTTGAAGGTTACGGTGAATCGGCTCTTGGGCAGTCATGCCACTACATAGACCACATCTCGCTTACGATCAGGCGTGATCGTGGTGAAATGGCTGTTCATTAATCTTACGGCCAAATACTCATACGCAAATTAAATTTAAACACGCCTTAAAACTCGTAATTTTGACAGAATTGTATGGCGAACTGTCAAATCGGACCGGTTTAAGTTGCACTTAAATTTAAGTTGCGTTTCAATATTCCGGCATTAATCCATTAATCTACTGTTAAGGTGTATAAAACCCTCTGGACTAGTCATGAAGCCTGTGGATTCACCGTTGATAAGACCAGCACAGTAATATTTGTATTTATACATTTGTATTTCTCTATGCGTCACACCCGGTGTAGTGCACCCCTGCCCGGAGTTGGGCTTTATAGCAAAGTTCCGGGTAGCACTGCATTGGCTATGGGCTGGCGTCATTCTTATCATCAGAAGTGCGTCCAGTCGTCTCCCCTCTTCATATTATAAAAAAACACCCACTTTCAAGTTCAACGTAAATATAAAATATAATTGCGTCAAATATTTCTTAATGTGCTGAATGGTTCCTAATTTTGTATTTGCATAATAATAAGTATACTAGAGGGTATAGTTGATTGAGAACAATGGTACAAGTACGGATATGGCCACCCGCAGTGCGCACGTGGTAGTAATTTAACACTATAGGGGTAACGCAATTGTTAATTTGGGGCAAATTCGTATTTTTGATAATGTTATTATAAGGTTGGAAGTATATTCTTAAGAATGTGTTAACATAATAATATATTAATTGACTAAGTACATATTATGTAAAATTGAAGTGTGCAAAGTTTATGGAGTTAAAAGAAAATTTTGAAAATATTTTATTGTTTAAGTTTAGTAAAGCTATTTTAATGTTGCCATTATTATTATGAAAAGAAAACTATACTGATAAATGAAACATTTTTTTTAACTTAAAAAAGAATATACGTAAATAATTGATCCTATATTATAGACAAGCGTTGCTCGCGACTTCGTCCCCGTCGATTACTTTTTCCGTTTTTTCTTCGCTCCTATTTATCGCAGCGTAATGTTATGTAGCCTCAAGTCTTCCTCGATAAATGGTTTTTTCGATAAAAAAAGAGTTTTTCAATTCGAACCAGGAGTTCCTGAGATTAGCGAGTTCAAACAAACAAACACACTCTTCAGCTTTATAATATTATTAAGTATAGATAACTTATAGGTATTTACTTTATAATCTTAGTTTTTATACAATTTTTGCAATAGCGAAACAAGATCGTTACTCCTTTAAAAGAACGTCAACACATTCGTGATAACTACATAAATAAATAATTGATAACGTGAGCCATCGCTTTCCATTAAAGGACGTCCCAGCTCGATCGCCCCATCTTCATATAAAAAAGAACCTAAAAACTCGATACAACGTTTTCTAACATTTCGTTTTAACTTTCCTCTAATCCAGCTCACGACTATTTATACCATAACTCCATTTAATGCCCATTACACTAAAATAGCTTCGTACAATTCTCCTAATGAATAACATTCTATGTATGGTATTTATATCGAAAGTATCTATTTCTCGAGCTTCGCGCTAGGACTACCGACACTGTAGCTGACAGTTGATTGACCGTTCCTCCGATCGTCAGGAAAAGTTGGCTATTTACGTCAATACTAGTCCTATTCCGCGGTTATGACCACGTGATGTTAAAAAACACTTCATTGACAAATAATAAAAGAACTATTAATTTAATTTCAAAAGAATTATACTCTCGAACATAATTTTTGAGTATGTTGGATTTTTTGCGCAGCGCAATGGATGCCAACAATACGAATAATTTTGACCCTGCTACTATTGGTCACAGCCCAATGTAATGAAGCCTTAAGCCTTCATCGTTACATGGACTATACAACAGAAACAGAATTCGAACCATGGCATCACTTAGCCCAAGGGACTTAAAGTGGTTCCAATAACATATCTCTATAGAGGTATCACCATATTATAGTAGATATAAAACGTCACTTTCTCTGTCCCTATATCTCTATATATGCTTAAATCTTTAAAACTACGCAACCGATTTTTATGCTGTTTTTGTAAATAGATAGAGTGATTCAAGAGGAATAGAATAGAAAATCTTTATTGCACTAATTGTGGTTACAGTAAGGTCTTAATATAAATTTGGTAGCTCTGCACAATTGGAAGATTTATATGTATAATAAATGCATGATATATGCAAGCGGAGCGGGTAGTCTTTTATATAACTTTTTTAATATGTTTTATGTCATCGATCGTAATAGCGCAGTTATATATGATATGTCAAATTTATTATAGTTTGTGTTGAAACGCTAAGAGGAGGTCGCACCACATCCGACGTGTTGCAACGTCGAGAAAAAACTAAGAACATTACTCTGAAGTTTACAATTTAGTGTTTAGTATAGCTTGTTGATGTGCCAATAATACAGATGAAATATTCGGAATTTGTAGTTTGTGATTTGTAACTAATATTTAGTTTAAAATCAAAATATGCCTAAGGTTATTTTTGTTGAATGTAGGAGCAGTCGAAAAGTATATTTTAGGACAACAGATCTAAATCTATGAAAAGAAAATAAAGAAAGTATTGGTATGCACAATTTACTTACTCTTATCAAGTTCGCAAATTGCTTTAAATACAAAAAATAAGTATTATTTAATTCTTTATAATTAAAGTGCGAAGATACGTATTGCAATGAGATTTGCGGAGTTTTTAGCTAGTACTTAGTAGGTAGTCTTAAAATCTAATGAAATGATTTTACCATTCTATTACCTAAAGAAAGCCCGCAAAAAAAAATTAAGCCCGCACGGCTTGTGTGGAAATGTACGGAAATTAAATAAAATGTTATCGATTTAACAAAATTTCATAGAGTGAAATGAGAGAAAGAGCGTACATATCCTTTAAAGGCCGGCAACACACTCGTGACAACGCGAGGGCTCAAGGCCTGCGCTGATCACTTCACATCAGGTGACGCGCCAGCTCGTTAGCCCCCTCTGATATAAAAAAAAATTGTTAATAATATGTTGTTATACTCGTATGTGACCGTGACAAAATTCAACGATCATGTATAAATGGCATTCCGAGGCAGGTTGCGGTCCAATAATCACAATCAGATGTCACAACACTCTAGATTCTGCCAATGGCTTGGCGCTCGAGCCAAACAGTTAATATCAAAGGTATCTAGTAGATGAAATTATAATATTTAGCTCGGCCTTAAAGTATTCGTTAGTTAGTTTTCCTTTGCTGTGATCCTACAGAGCTTTTTATAATCATAGCTACATGTATAATATGCAGAAATACTCGTAGTTGTTCAGATTATTGTGATCAAACAAACAATAAATTCTTCAACTTTATAATATACTAGCTGACCTGTGCCCACTTCGTTGGGCATAATGATAACAATCCTTTTTTTATATAGCCTATGACACTCAGCAATAATGAGGCTTGCTTTTGGTGAAAGAATTTTAAAATTCGGTTCAGTAGATCCCGAGATTACTACTATAGATTGTGTATTAACATACAATTTTTGATAGTCGTTAAATTGAAATACTCTATTCTTATTTTGTCCGTTAGTTTTCAAAATCATTAATTAATTATTAATAAATATGAATATCTAAAAAAGACAAAGAGGACTTCCATTCAAAGGATGTAGGGATGGCAGGACAATTTTCCCAAAGGATGTACGAGTAGAAGACTTACCTGAATGATGATGGCTGAGGAACATATAAATTAATGCATGTTTATTAGTAATTTAAGTTTCATTCATATTATTTTATAAAGTTTAACATGGTCAGAGTATAAAGGATTATACTCATCTTATCAAATATCTAAAACATCTAAAAATTTACATCAGCGCCATCTATTAGCAACTTCTTTAAAAGAGGCAAAACCCTCCAGAACATTATTCCAGCATTAATGACATTGTATCCTTTGAAAAAGTTCCAGCGAGATACGATAGATGGAGCGGTTTACGATTTACGAAAAATGTTTTAATACCCACTCAGAAAAAATATATTTTTTTAAATTTTACTCCTCCCTTCTTATTATTTTAGAAATAGCTTATATTTTATCCGTGAATTCAATACGCAATCTAGAGTTAAATAAGTTTCAATTAATCCTTATACACAAGGCAAACAGGCCTTTTGAAAGCATTTAAAAAAATAATACCGTTTCTACGTAAATAGTCTATAATTTAAAATGCATTGTGTTATATATTATCGTGCGCGTGTTCAAATATAGTTTAATAATGAATTTAGAAACCTCCTCCTTTATTTGAAGTCGGTTAAAACTAACCAATAAGGCGATTAACAGCGGGCAGTAATTTTCTTTTAATTTAAAGTTTAAACCATACAAATCACTTTCCAGGTCTCCGAGGAGGCGCTGCGTTACACTTGAAGGCAGAACCTCCTGCGTTTGCGCAGCGTCAGCAAACTGCGTTCGTAGCTCGTGTAGGGGAGAGCGCTGCGTTGCGATGCAAAGTACTGCGCTTGGCTGACAGGGCTGTGAGTACACCTAACCTACTTGTTTATAGATAGTATAATTAAATGAAACTATTAGGTATTTATTTCTTTCTCTAATACATTTATAGTATATATAATAGTAATTTACCAAATTGTACAATATTGAATAATTGTAAACAGCAACCTCGTCACTTACATTATTTCTCCCAGGCAGCCAATAAAAAAGAGTAGTAGGGCAATATAAAATCTAAAAACAATACGCAATTATCTTAATTTTGCAAATGTCAAAAACTGTATATTATTAGGTATTGTAGTCACGTAAGTATGTCATTCCTATAAATATGTTTTTGCAAAAAACTAAACAAAATTTAATTCCATAGTCACATAATAATTTCATATCTTAATCGAATTTGTTCTTCCATCAAAATGGGTGTTCAATTAAATAATTTAACGTAACAATATCATATTCAACGTTTTTCATATAACATTAAAAATGTAATCCGTTCGTCCGTCCAGCAGTAGGTACTTCAAATGCTCATCCCGAGCTGTCATCACGTAAGGCCATCCTTTTCAAATTTCCCCAGTGGAATCAATGATATATTATAGTGAATATTTATAGTTGACTTTGCGTTCAAACGTTTTGTTTCCGGTCTTATAAAACAATTTATTTATTTACACCTAGCAGAAAAAAATAGGTATAGGTATATACGATTTGCATACAAGGAAGGAATTAAAACTAATCAGATAGCGTAGTATATAATAATCAAAATATACTTTATGTATATATGTCGCAGGCGGATTGTATAATCCGCTGTATTACATTACGGCTAGCCCTTTTGAAAAACAGGGCCGTTTTATAATGCGACGGTTCAACGATTAGCCGTATTGTCATTGCGTAGCTTTTGTATCTGCATTATAAATTCTTATACAATCAAAACATACAGTCCGCCTGCAACATAGACAAATTAAACAGGTTATAAAGTAAATTAAACATACAAAAAATGTTACACATACAATGAATAATTTCAGTCAAAAGATTTAGACCAAATTGTAGAAATATGCCAATGCCAATGTCACACAACGGTATTAAATGAATCTTGGCTTACTTCAGTAATAAGGATGTTACTAATTACGTTAACGACAAATTTATTTTAGTACTAGAATTATTTGATGACTCAAGACAGATTTACAAGGTTCCTAATACAACTGCATACTTTTTATATTTGTTTCGTAAGCACTTTCTGGGCTGGGCGAAGGAGTTTTTGTTTATTTAAAAAAAAAATCCCTTCGATTGGTAACAAAGAAAAAATCGCTTAACTAAACGAAATGCAATGACCTTTAATGAGATACAATTCCTAGACGCTAGTTTTTTTGTATTGGTTTTGGTAATTGGTATAGTACGCGTCATTTATGTTTAGCGCTGGACGAGAATAGCTGCGAATCGGTAGAATTAGTAGGCGCTCGTAATTGACGTATTGGTGCGAGAAAGACAACACGAATGGGACAACCAATCAACGCTCGCGCACCCGAGGATCACGCGCCCCGCGCGCCGCGCCGTTACCTCGATACCTTATTTTTGACTTCTGCGCAGGTTTCGTTCAGCGCTAAAGATTCGTGACGCGTACTATACCTACAAACCCGGCGTACTCGCCCTATTCAGCCTTACAGCATGGCTCTGCAGAATTTTGTAATAATTTAATAGGAAGCATCTCATTTGGCATCAAATCGATTTAGGAAAAAGGTGTGTAAGATGAAAACCAGTTCCCAATAACTAAAAACTTTTTGAAGCCAATATCGGAATCTAAAATTAGAGCCATCTTTAAAATAAGGCGTTAATTACCGATAGACTTTCGGATTTATTATAAGTATGTACTTATATGGATAATATGATATGATTGATGAGAAAGGAGAATACGATATCGGGGATAAAGCGAATGGACTCAGATGGATATTTGATAGCCCGGATAGTTATAGCGAGGTATCTGCTATCTACTTCGAATCAGTCACGCGGAACCGTCGGAAAGATAAGCGTGATCTAGGTTCCCTTCAGAGGTAATTAGATTAACTTCAGTAACATCATCATCATTACACTAGATGTTGCTCGCGACTTCGTCCCCGTTGATTTGTTTTTCCATTATTCTTCGCTCCTATTAGTCGCAGCGTGATGTTATGTAGCTTAAAGCCTTCAATTTCAACTTTCATTCAAAAAAAAAAAACAAGCAAACAAACTCTTCAGCTTTATATATTAGTATAGATGCAAAATATATGCGAGCCAAGCCGGGGCGGGTTGCTTTACGTATATAGTTTAGTCTGCTTCTATTTAGCTTAGGTGTAAGTGTAACTGTTATAGATTTAAAATGTTCTTTAAAGTCACAAAGAAAATGTGCGTACAAGATAAATAGACTTATGCCGGAATGCTGAAACGCTTTTCAAATTTAAATAGTACTCAAACCGGTACAGTTTGTCACTTCGAAAACTCCATAAAAATCTGTCAAAATAACTAGAGTAAATTTGCCTATGATTATTTGGCCGTAAGGATCTAACACTGGCCTGAATCTATTCGCACATCCTTCCGCAAGAGTACTACGAAGCTAATCGGGAACGCGTCTTAAAATAGCCTACAATTCCGCATACACTAACCATTAAACCGCGAAAAAAGTTGACATCGAAAATAAGACCGGCCGCTTGCCAAATATTCGCGGCGTGAATCGCGCTGGTATGTGGTCACACCGGAACAGATTCCGTATCGTAACGTACTATTGAGATACACGGTAAAGATAGCTATTAAATAAATAATGAATAATGCCGGACACTTATACACATTTTTTTATTGAGGGAAATGCTTTTAGGCATACCCGATGTCGGGCTATGTGGGACTCGCCTGGCCATTGGGGTTGTTGTGCGATGCGCTAGTCGCGCCGCATAGCCAGGAATACCCACTAAAACCCTCTGCCACTCTTGGCCCTTGTGTCGGGCTGGGGGGTCACTATTGGCATTACCGCCTACTCCCCCGACAGGGGAAACTAAAACACAGCGTTATCTAGTCCCATGCTAAGCGGAGCCAGGTGTGGTATGGCAACTAACACTAAGACTCAAAAAATTACAAATGTAATTTTCAAATATTTTTTTCCGGTATGGGAATCAATTCCATGACTCGTCGCGCAGAAAGCAGTTGTTCTACCACTCCGTCAAGCGGTCGTCAATTGTAACGCAACTTGTGAAAAGACAGTCAAATTGTTTTATTACTTGAAGAAATTTCTTATAGTTATAATATAAGACCGCTATTTTGCACACAGATTTTGCAATTTTAGTATGATTGAAGGTTTTATAATTAACTAGCTGACCCGTGCCCACTTCGTTGGACATAATATTAACAATCCTTTTATCATATAGCCTATGAGTCATACTCAGCAATAACGTGGCTTTCTATTGGTGAAAGAATTTTTAAACTCGGTTCAGTGGATCCCGAGATTACTCCTTACAATTTAACACACTAATTTTAGTTTTTTATAATATTAGTATAGATAAATGAATGAGATGTTATCTGAAAACGTAAAAGCGTAATAAAGCAAGTAGCACTTAAATCATATTAATAGTAGTATTAAAAAAGACTATAGATAAATAAGAATAGGTGCTGAATATTTTAATTATCTGCTGTAAAATGTACAAAATTAAATCACCTTTTTGCAGACTATCTTTTATGAAAAAATGTTTCGTCCGTGTAAATATTGTATTTTCAGAGCCAGGCGTATTATATTTTCAATCTGGAAAGGGCAAATGTTATTGGGCCTTTGAATTTTGTAGTAGCGAGATAGGAAAAAATATACCAGTTTTGGGATATAGATACGCCCGAGTTAGGATTAAAATAAAATTATAAAATTACTAGCTGTTGCCCGCGACTCCATCCGCGTGGACTTTCATATATATAACTTTGACCACCCCTTTACCCCCTCATAACCCTTTTTTTAGTTAAAAAGTAGCCTATGTTACTCTCCGTCTTTTCAATTAACTGTATGCCAAAAATCAGGTCGATTGATTGCTTAGCTACGGCGTGAAGGAAGGACAAACAAACAAACACATATTTATAATATTAGTATGGATAACACGAAACTGATATGTTACAAAGTTTTCCGTTGACTTCGTCCGCGTTTAATCGTAACACTGGAGAGAATTTATTCTTTTATATTTCAAATTTTTAATCCCTATATTTTTTGGTGTTAAATATAGCTAAAGCCTTGATCTAGACTATCTCGGTCGTGGGATTATTTGTTACGCCTAAATCACTAAACCGAGTTTGATAAATTTTGGCACATCGACACTACTCTGGGAAAAGAACACGCTGTATGGTATCTATGTAAAACGGTAAAAGCTAGTTTAAAATTAAATTCTACGCAGTTAAGTTGTTTTTTAAATATCGGTTAAGGTCGGTAAAATTTAACAGGAATTCTTAGAGCTGAGTCTAAATTAGGTTTGATGCGCGTTTTCCTTTAAACCAGGTCTACAATACTAACATCTTGTAAACTTTTTTTTTTTTGTTACCAGGTGTCTTGGGTCAGGACCAGTGACCTGCAGATCCTGACTCACGCTGGGATGGTCTTCACAGCTGACTCAAGAGTTTCTTGTTCAGACCACGACCATACCTTGGACGAACCTCCCGATGTCCTCGACACGGATGACATCCTCACTTCGGAGGAAGATTACACCAGTATGCATACGCTAAGGATAGAGAGATTACGGCTCAGTGATTCAGGACGATATGAGTGTCAGATCAACACTGAGCCTAAGATGAGCCTTTTCTTCAATCTTACTGTGATAGGTATGTATTTGTAAAATACATTTGGAGTAAAGTGATTATTATTTGCAGTATTATAAGAATTATTTAATTCGAACTAAGGATAATTTAGTTTATTTATTAATATAACTAACAACGGTTAAACTGTAGAGCTTTTTCGTAGAACACTGGTTGGAACTAGCCCTAGTATTTTTTTGGGGATGTTCCTCAATTACTATTTTAATGGGTACGTAATTGTAAAATCCTTTGACGATTCAAAAGTTCGACTTCGACTTGCGACTAGATCATGAAGACACTGAAATATTCATAATTTTCTTATTTTTTTTATAACATAGGGAGGAAACGAGCAGGCGAGCCACGTGATGGAAAGAGGTCATCGCCACCCATGAACACTCGCAGAGCTTGACTGCTCTGGATAAGATCCTTATAAGATTAACTAATTGTAACTATAACGTTACAGATTCATCTATGCCGACAGTGAAAGTATCAGCTCTGGGCAGTACCGTGATCCGTAGCGCAGTGGGCGGGGTAGCTCGGTTAGCGTGTGAAGCTCGCTATGAGTCCACGCCTGGATCTACGTTACCATCTGCTGCGTTAGCTGCCCTACCCCCGCTCAAACTATATTGGCAACATGCTGGGGAGACCCTAGACCCTCAGGTATGCGAAGTGAGGGTGCCTCTGAAGCTACTCGACTTTTACATCACTTGCTAAATCTATAATAAAATATACATATAGAGTACATAGTTTAATGTTTTGTTAGTCGCCTATTTAGCTTGCGATTCTTAAAGAAGGAAAAGGCCGGTTCTTCTCTGTAGAAACTGCCTTCCGAACCGGTGGTAAATGTTTTGTAATACCATGACGATTCAAAAGTGTTACTTTATGTAGCCTAATTGAATAAAGATACTTTTGACTTTGACTTTGACTTTGAAAGAAATAAATATTATAGTACGGGGCGCGTATTATTCGCGCTATGTCAATATGTCGTATGTGAGTACTGTGCAATAAAACTAGACTGCACATGTCAAGAGGTTTATTGGTACTAAATTAATTACTACACAACGCATACTTAGCAGAAATTTACGGCGTAGCTCATGCAACTTCGAATGTGTTTATGTAATCTTGTAGCCTTAGGTATAAGTATATATAAAGTAAAGTTAAATAGATTTCGCATATAAACAAGTACAAACAGGCCTAGTTTTCTAATTATGTATAGCACTAGAGCGCATTATGCGACATAATGCGAAATGTTAAATGTTTCAACTACTGTCGGCTTACGTTAATAAAACCCTCACCCCGGTCCCTGCCCAAACCTTCCAACTACCAGTCGCTTGATTGTTTGCAAACAGACACGTCACGTAACACGTTGCACGTCATAGTAGATAAATAATTTAAAAAGTTTGTTAGAATAAAATAAAATATACTCGTTATCAAATAACAAAAATTTAACAAACTCTAATATATAATGTGTCAGAGCACCCGCGGCGGCATCTCGCTGGACACGGAGCGGTGGGAGGGCGGCGCCGTGTCGCGCCTGACGCTGGCGCAGCTCGCGCCGCGCGACGCGGGCCGCTACACGTGCGCCGTGCGCGGTGCCGCCGCCGCTGACGCCGCCGCCGCCACGCTGCGCCTGCACCTCTACACCGACACGGACGACCCGGGGCAAGAGTACGACATCATAGGTACTTAAAACAAAATTTCTCTATCCCTATGTTTACTGAAATTTTTTAAACTACGCAAACGATTCTCATGAGGTTTTTTAATAGATAAAATGGTTTATATGTATAATACATGCATAATAAATGCGTGCTAGGGTGGGTCGCCAGTTTCAATATAATAGTCTCGTTTAGGAGACCTTAAGCGTTATTATTTTGTAAGTCGATTTATTTACAAAATGAGACGCTCAAAATTTTTATTAATTAAATTTATGTTACCTTACCACAGCTATGGTTTCTAATGAAAAAATAATAGAACATAGTATATCGATTTGACAATACAATACTTATCCTATATTAATTAATTTCAGATGGCGAAATGGAAATGCAACGCGACCAAGCGGACGCTCGAGTCAGCGCTGCGACGCGCTCTCTCAGCGCTGTCTCTCTCCTCATAGCTGCGTTTTTACTGAGACTAGCCAGCACGTGACAGAGACAGCCTATACGCTACACCTGCACCAGAAAGAGACGAAAGATATTATGTGAATAACAGTCTCAGCAAACACGCATAAATATATGTACATACAGCATATTTTTACGCGTGTTTGCTGAGACTAGCCAGCACAGAGAGACAGCCTATACGTTATACTTACACCAGAAAGAGACGAAAGATATTATGTGAATACTGTAAATATATTTATATGATGTAAATAAATGGTTTAAGGACATTGGCTTTTTATTTTAGCGAAGAGATAATGCGTTACGGCAGTAGACGTAAGATTGAGAATGCTGTGAACAAAGAAATTCAAACCGTATCCACTGTAAACTGTATCCAATTTTTAGTATAGAATTTGTTAGCCGATAAAACGGTATTTTAAAAAGCCAGGCCATAACGTTAAAATGTGTGATTGAAATAACTAAATATCTACAACAATAAAATTGTCTTACATGCATCATACCTTTTTTAAATCTTCACAAAATACGTCATAAAACGTCCCGTTTCCGAGCGAAAAGCGAAATTGTTAGTTCGTAATTTAAGCAAGCAGAACTGCGCTTAAAAGCTAGTATTTAACTGAAGTACTTTAAAAGGACTCGGCGATTTTATTATTTGTCCCGGAGCGAGCGAGTCCAGCTCTCCGTCGTAGATACAAAAAAACAAACACTTTTTTACTATCAAATACGATTTTCTACGAAACCTTCTATTACGTGTACTTTTAAGTGACGTCATTCTGTTTAGTATCGACTGAACGGAATGACGTCATATTTAGACTCAATTAAAACTGTTATTAACTATAATAACTATTTATGATTAATTAGAACATTACAAAATATTTGTTTTATATTTATTTGAATGTAACGTTATTCTTGTGACTACTGTGTATTTAGTGATATTGATAAGAGTATTGGACTCTGTTTAATCTGATCATAATCATGTTTTTTGTCCTGGTAATGCAAGCAATATTACACGATTAAACCGTGCGACAGTAGAGTCGGATAGAAAGTACTGCTTTGCAATAAGTTCGCTTTAATCGTATATGTTTTCAATGATTTTTTATTAGCTGGATGTATAGTGTCTTCGTGAAAAGTCAAAAAGGCAAAGTACATACATATATTTATTTTACTAGGCTACGTATAAATAACACTTGAATCTTCCTGTTATTACAAAACATTTACCGGTTCGGTAAGTAGTTGCTACAAAGAAGAACCGGCAAGAAACGTATCAGAGCGTCTTCCGGTTGATTTCTATTAATCGTGTTATACTTATGTTACGTTTGTGAAGAGAAAAATAAAATGAATTATTATTATTATAGTTCTTTTAAAATAAAAATATAAAATTGCAATTATACACACAACTATTTACAATTTTTTTTATATAATAGGGGGCAAACGAGCAAGCGCGTCACCTGATGTTAAGTGATTAGCGCCGCCCATGAGCACTCGCGTTGTCACGAGTGTGTTGCCGGCCTTTACTTATTGCATATTTACAAGGAACATTTTACCCTCACATTATAAATCCTTACAAAGACGAAAGTCAGGTGGCATACTTATGCTGTGCGCTGAAAATATCACGCTCGAATAAGCTCGCTAAAAGCGGCTCAGCTATTAGTGACGTGTGTGTGTGTGTGTGTGTGTGTACATCTATGCGTATACGTGACCCACACAACCGCTGAATAAATGTTACTTATGTTGTTCGTGTTGACGCTGTGTTAAGAAATAAACTAGGCGTGTTTCACGGTTTTATCTACCTTAAACTTTATCCCTTTTAATTTTCTTAATAATTACTCGGCGAATGAGTCTTAACATTTGAATAGGCACGCACTGGCTTATTAATTAAGTAAATATGGTATTGGTGTATATTTAAAGTCAAATTAAATGGTAAGTTAAGTAGGTTATCAAAAATGAGCGCATCTCGCCCTCAAGCCTTAAAGTTTGGCGAGATTTTAAGTAAATTTATTCTTGTATCTTTTGTTGATTAATAAATTAAAAAAAAATTCTTGTGACTCAAAGTGGGGACCATCGGTGTATCCTGTCCAGAGTTTGGCTATAGAGCGAAGTCAGAGTAGTACTGCATTGGATAAGGACTGGCGTTTCTCTTTCCATCAGGAGTGCGTCCAGCTCGTCTCACCACTTCGTAGTACCGCCTGTTGGCTGTGAGTGGTACCACCCGAATGCGTGTCCTCCCGCATTCGACCTCATACGATGGTGGTAAAATATTTCACATTGCTAGTTAGCAGCGCCATCTTGTCCTAAATCACTAGATCACTGTCACTAGATGACAGACACACTCCAATATAACATCAAACTAATAAGTGTAAAGTCAAACTGTTGGAAAAAGTTTCTATAAAAACACAAAACGATATTGCACATGTTTATTTAGTTAAAAATAAAGATAAAAAAAAATGTTTATTTAGTTAGTAAAAACATTTAAAGCAATTTGAAGATTTTTGGCTAACAACGTAAGTTCCACGGCCGTATTTACGACGTTTTCAAATCTTTGACGGTGTAGTGCGATTATTTTTCGCAAACGGACTAATTAGCAAGTATTTTGATCTTCTACACGTGTACAGTTTTTAGCTCATTTCTGTTATTATACCTACGTACGAATTTTATGTTTTAACGACGCCAATATGATAGAAAACATTGTTGTTTTATTTATTTTTCCTTTAATATATAGATTCTATTTATATCATTCGATTCTTTTGATTGAATAAGAGAAATTGTTCCAAATGGATTTTAAATGCAGCTACTTACTTACATATAAATCTTACACGGCATTTATAAGAAGTAATAAATTCAAAAGTTTACTTCATACTTTAATAACAACCATACTCAGACACTCCAACCCTTAAATAATACTCACATTTTTCAAACATCCAAAGCCGGAGTTGCAGACGTTATAGAAATAAAATAAAAATAGTGGCAAGGCAGTAACACTGCGAAGAACAAGTTAGTTCAATCTCTCAGTATATAACGTCGGAGGCGATCTCTCCCGCAATAAAGTTTCGATATCAAAAATCGAGTGTCGATCGCGGCTCCGACAAATTGCCCTCATAAACCCGCGCTCCACTTTATGACGACTTGCATTCCTCTCCCACACGACCCTGCCGCCAAAATCGAGCACTCTAAAGGCCAAAATCCCGCGAATAAACCGTTGCATGCTATACGAGCTTCCACACTTTATTTTATTCCAACTGAAACAATACAAATAAAGTTGGTAAATTGCAGATTTGTAAAACTACGGTACGGGAATCTCTCTGAGTGATTTAGGCGCGAATAATTTAACTTTGTGGAGCTTTTGTTATTTATTTAGCGGGCTAAATAATTTATTTCCGTGTAACCGACTAGGTTTGAGCGAGAATGGACGGTAAAGTTTTATAAATTAATAATGTTGTAAAGACAAAATAATTAGTCGGTCGCGTCCCTTGTGGTAGAATGTATTAATGCTAGTTGTTTGTTGAACACTCGCTGTTTTGAGTCGGTAGCTTCGCATCCCGCAAATTATGATGTGAATTTAAAATGATATATGAAGGAAAATCTATTCCTAACTTGCAAAATATTGAAATTATAATAATAGGTAACACGAGAATTAGGTTAGTTATACAAACATGAATCACCTAAAGTAAAAATCAAAATTTTGGTTTCGCTTAGTATGCTTTATATATTTTTTTCAGAGTTTGCTTTTTATGGCACGTAACACTTATTTTCGTTGGGATAACGAAATTTTAAACAGGGATTATAAGAAGCAATCGTACTAACATGACTACATAATAAGTTTTTCTGTATCTTTAATGGTTTGAATACCCTTCGGTATTTCATCACGTTTCATTATTGTCGAATGGCTAGTTGGATACTGTACGAGACTCAATAATCATAGACCGTCTCGATACGTGCGTTCGATTCTCAGGTGCGTTTTAAACTTTTTTTTAGTTTTTTCTCGTTAAGCGTCTTGAATGTTGTTGAATTGTTGGTCATTGTACAAGCCAAACCTAAAGATAGCCGGAGGGGAGAGGGGCATTGATTCATTGAGTTGTTGATGTATCAAATTGCAAATCTTAACAAGATAACTGTAATCTGATACGTCTACACGTGTCCTTTGTTTTAAATTTTCTGTGTGTTATGGATTATATTTGTGAACTTTGTGAATTTACACGGTAACTATCTATGTTCTATCTGTTCCAATTATATTTGGTATGCTAAAATCATATTTCGAGTGTTTTGTTTTTGGTATTTTTTTATTCTATTGTAAAATAATCGATTAAATTAATGACGTATTCAAATTATAAAAAAAAATACGTACCTAAATAATGGCGGACGTGACATAGGCCACAGAAATTATTAATAGTTTTAAAATATTTCTTATTGTTATACTATCGATTGAAATCTCTTTTACAAAAATAGATTAAAATGTCAACCATTTTTATGATGAATAGTTTCTGAAAGTATGACTATTGAATTATCATTAAATTTGACCGGTATGACGTGTCAGTGGTTTAGACGTAAAATCAAAGCAGACCAACAGTTACTGTTGCTTTTATTACATTAATGAGATTTCTAATATTATAATAGTAGAGAATTTAGAATAATCATAATATGTATTTTTACTATTATTAAAATAATTTACATTATGTCCTTCATATCTTCATACCAACCATTTATCCAACGTACAGTCACCAACAAAGTTGATGAATATATCTAATGTTAAAGTATTCTCAAACAACATTAAAACGAGATCAGAAAGCAATATTATCTTTAGTATTTTACAATGACCAATTACCAAAAATATTAATAATAACAATAGCGAATTAGCTTTTTTAGTACCTGTACCTTTTGTATAATACTATCTCTTTTATGTAACTTGTATGTTTTATATATGAGAGTATGATTCTCAGTTATTCTAGGAGCTTATGAATGGTGGCATATTTTTGTTTACTCTTGTTTAATACTATGACGATTGAATTGTTACAACCATATAGTTTTCTTTGACTTTGATTTACTAATAAATATGTCTTATCCAACGAAGTTTATTTCAGATAGCTACCATTTAGTTATTAACCAATTTGATGGTGATATGCATTTTTTTGATAACATTACCTTTTAATTAAAAGTATAAATATTTTTTCAATCAAACACCTACGTTAAGCTCACTTTTCCAGAGCTTTTTTGCTTTTATTTTTTTCCCGGGCTTTGATAAGTACGTACCGTCAGCTTATAGTCCACGTTATCAAGATTACATAAAATACTGCTCTATAACATAACCTCTCTTGTCATCAGAAGTTAAATAAATAACATAACAAGTTAGTATTACAAAATAAATAAGCCCCAGACCAAAGATGTTAGCAAACTGGGCGTGTAACATTCCTATCACACCTAACGACCTGATGACCTAGAGGAATAAACTGATTTTCACCAAACATAGCTATATCAAACAAAAAACCTCATTAAAATCGGATCATTCGTTTGGGAGTTACAATGCCACACACACATACACCTTTACACTCAAACAAACTTAGAACACCTCGTCGTTTTTGCGTCAGGGCTTAAATATGTACCAACATATA
Source organism: Eurema hecabe (assembly GCA_026213755.1). Lineage (NCBI taxonomy): Eukaryota > Metazoa > Arthropoda > Insecta > Lepidoptera > Pieridae > Terias > Terias hecabe. The sequence continues at coordinate 2,538,450 of JADANM010007051.1, read as the reverse complement.
GGCATATATCATTAAGGCGTTTAATAGAAAAAAGGAAATTACACATTTGTATGATTTTATCATAGTTAAGTTCTATTAGATTGCTTTTTAGCAAGCCAGGCTTCAATTTAGAAAGCTGACTTCACGTACTGCAATTTAGAAAGCTGACTTTTTGGTGGCAGAACTCTAAGTCTGCCTGGTTTTACTATGATATCTACACATGCTGTAAGTTCTGCATCGCGCTTATATTCTAGAATTTCTAGACTAGCACATAATATATCCATGCTATCGACCTCAAAAGTGAAGACCAGTTGACGTTTCGACTGGTCGAAGATCCTCTTTTTGTAAAAAAAGGTGACATTCCGCTAAGTTTAGATTTTTTTCTTTGACTGGTGTATTTCTTGATATAAGGTCTTATGCTCTGGTCCTATGTCCCAAATAACAGAGTGCGTTCACTTTGCTTTGTTCTCTTGGATGGTTTTAAGGGATATGCTAGACTTATCAAGGCCGGTAACACATTCGTGAGTCCCTTGCGATTTGCGAATACTTAATACCCGGGGGTAGGTCTCTTTTGCAGAAGACTGACTGGGTGGTTTTCTGATTACTGGGCTAATGAGTCTTAACATGATTTTATACTTTATCTTAATATATTTATATATAAATGACGTGTCGCGTTGTTTGTCCTGATTTAAATTAAATTTGCTCACACTGTGCAGTTTGATCCAACTTAAAAGATAGGATAGCTTACATCCCGGTATTGCCCCGGGTACGGGAACTACTCGGGTAAAACCGCGGGACACAGCTAGTTGTGATCTATATACTAACATTATAAAGAAGTAAAGTTTGTGTTTGTTAAATTGTAAGGGATAGAGTCGGGATCTACTGAACCGATTTTAAACATCTTTCACCAATAGAAAGCCACATTAATGCTCAGTGTCATAGGCTATATAAAAAACCGAAAAGGATAATTAACATTATGCCCGACGAAGTGGGCACGGGTCAGCTAGTATAGAATAAGATAATAAACTAATCATAGCAATTTATGGAATGGTAATCACAAAATTTATATACATGTTTGTTTGTTGAACATTCCTTAAAAATTTTCAAGATTCTTCCATCGCCGCAGCTTAAGTTCGTATAAACAAAGTGTTGCCCTACTTCAGCACGTTCCCTATAGTTGGGTAAATGGGTATCATAAAAAAGGACGAGGTACTTCAGTTGATCATTAACAGCAAAGGGACAATATATTTATATAATAATAAAAAAAATATAAATAATACAATAACTCACTGTTTAGAACATCCGTTTTAAAAAAAGTAATACACGCCAGGAATGGAATGGACGCCATAGTATAAAAAAGTATGTATATTGTATAATAAATAGATATATCATACATTTTTTCCCAATTAAATTAATATGTTTTTTTTAGGATTTACCGTAAAGCTAACGTAGCGAGATGGCAACCCAGGTTCTCACAATAAAAGAAGCGGCCAAGGCATTTAATTATAATCAGTATTGGAAAAGATGAAGAAAGTATTATTTTGGTACGTGTTCAGTTTTGTATGTTTGTTGTAGTAAAAGAAAAAACAATAAAACTTTTATTTTTTTTTATTATATTAAAATAGTGTTATACGATAGTTCGTATTTTCAGGCTGTCTACTGTTGCCATACTTATCATTTCCATCAGCATAAAACGTATTTTATCTACATCAAAAATTGAACTGGAACACAACTATTACTGGTTCAAGAAAACGACCCTGTCTCCCGTGCTGGGTGGTGGTCTCACGATGGGACATCCCGAGAAGGAGACGCCGGACTTTCGCATTGAAGAGCCTCTGTGGGTCGCCCGAAACCAAAAAAAGAGAGAACACAATAGACCGTGGCGATTGTCCCCACATTGGAAAATGGTGGCAAAAATGGATGAGAAGGTGAGTCCTTAACCGAAAACAATGTGATTGCTAGCCATGCTATTTATACGCTTTATAGCAGTAAATGGCATTCACCTTTAAATATTAAGGAGATTTGATTTAAATCCTAGCGATCTGGAGGTAATACAGGAGCTAGATGCATCTAAGATATTATGCAAGACGTTTTTACAGGACATACCAGCAGCGTTGGGGTGTTGCTGCAGCGTGGTATACCGACGCCTGACCCCTCTGAGCGCGTGCGCTGTGATCACCTCACGACACTTCCTGACCACCGCCTCGTCCGTGGAGCTGGTGCTCGCTGGTCACCGACACCTCAACACCTTGGAGAACATCCTCGGGGTCTGGTACGACCACAACTACAACAGGTTCAACTCCACCTTCTACATGTCCATCTCTCGTATTCATTATCACCCCCAGGTGAGTATAAGACTTTTTTATATTCATTTATAATCAATAGGCCTGTCCTGTGTAACTACTTCCTGTTTGAACCATGATTCTGTCTAATAAATTGTATACAGTTAATTTCAGCAAAAAGACTAGATTAAGGAGATACCTTTCATTGTTTCTTGTAGTAATCGTGGTATGTATATTATGTACTATTTATTCATGGACGTCATGGACTTCCAGCTTTAATGAGCAAATACCATGAACTCGTTGTGTAGTTTTTGGAAGGCAAAATGTTTAGAAGTGAATTTGCGTTTTTGTCAGTGAAATACGTTACTACACAAATCTGATTTGTAGTTCAACCGCCCAACCCTGGTGAACCGGTCGCATCCGATCCCCTGCGTGTTCGACTTGGCGGTGATGGCGGGAACATACAAAGTGCACGGCGGCCACGGCATGTCAGGCAGCGCCCGGATCTGTCCCAGGGCTGCGGGACACCAGTATGTACTCATCATATAATGGTCGTTTTGAAACAGAACAAGAATATGGCCTAAAAATTTGTTTATTTTTAACAAACTGCGCCCCGCGCTTCTGTACGTAAAACTTTTTCTTGAATCTTTAAATAAACCGATTTTAATTTGGACACATAACCAGTTGCTTTGTTATTTTATAGTTATAGATCATACGTTAATAAGGATTGATTACTTTACAATTAATACAAAGGTTTGTATGTATTTATTATAAAGCAACGAAGCGGTATCGGCATCGCCCAGATGGGAATTAGTGCTCGCTGTCGGCTTCCAGTTCATGTGGTCTACAAAGAGAAAACCAACTCCATTCCATAAATACTTCGTGCGTACCAGGGATTACATCAGATGTCCAAAAGTAAGCATCTTGTAATACGCATTTTCATTTAGTTTATACGAATGATTTAATAGTTATTTTAAAATTGAAAAGTCGGTGCCAAGTAAAACAATAAGTGGTTACGTCGATATTGTATAGATTGTTGTAGCATTTACTTGTTACCGACTTCAAAATTATGAAAAAGCTATTAAATCATTTCTATATACTAAATGAAAATGCGTATTACTTTGTGGGAAGCAAAGTTATTTTATGCTTTTTAGTTAGAAGTCGGTTTAGTTTTTGTTAAAAATTATTTTAAAAGACCACGTCTAAAATGCTCCATTAACATGAAATATTTAAACATGATATGAAACAAACAATGCCATCCATGTAAGGTTAGCTGACGAAGTGAATTTGTCTATCAATTTTATTGTGATCTATATTTTTTTCAGGTAGAATGGGGCTGGTTTGCTTGCGTTATGGGCCATCATTGGGCAAGATTCGGGATGGACTCCGGGGGTTGTCTCTTCCGCAGTTTCCAAGGCAGCAGCGATCGATACAACGGTCTTGTAGGCATGCATTCAGTGAGCATGAGGCTTCGGTCTACTGAACAGCTCCTATATTTCACTATACTCGACTCTCATCCAGTACTAGACTTCCTGTATGAAGCGTACATGGGCAGATTGCCGTATGAGTACTTGGATTATAGATTTGAAAATACGCAGTGGGCGGCACCGAAGCCTTATAAATGGGCGAAAATTAAGAAGGAATATAAACCAGGCATGGAGCACAATCATTGGAGACAGTGGTGGTAATATGGCTTATATCATTAGATATACCAATATGCAAGTGTTATTGAGTAGTATAATACAATACATATAAAATTATTTAGTTGATTTTAATCTAGCAATTTAGAAAATATTTTAATACTTATTTTTAAAGAGAGCTTGTGAGAAAAATAAATGAAATTAATTTACAATTTTTTTTTTGGTTTTTTATGTTTAAATTAATACTGATCATACAGATTTGATTCTGCGTTTGTTTGCACTAAAACAAAACATACATTGATCAGTTTTTTTTCATAATAATAAAGCTGGGTACATAGTTTATTGGGATGTTACCTGTAAGTTCTCGCGAGTCCTCCGTGGAGGAACTCCAGAGAATGTTAGTGAGTAGTCCGACAAAACGAAAACCGTGAAAGTCGTGGTATCAGAAATAGTTATTCATAAGATAAAAAAGGCTGTTGTTACCTAAACATCAGAACTGTTTTTTAAAGTGATGGGCAGTGGCTCACGTGAATTTTGATGAAACTGCTTCGCGCGGCTATCCTACTAATATTATGTAAAATTATGTTAAAACATATATGTTAGAGTTTGCAATAATGTATATATGTTTGTGATTCTTTCACGTAAAAACGGCTACACCGATTTAGTGGAATTTTGGTACGTACGTAGGTATTGAATTTGAACGGTTCGTACACCTGGGGATGCTGATGCTTATAGTAAAATGCTGCTGCTGATGGTAAATATATATTATTTGAGTTGCACAAGTACACGACACGCGACGGCTTAATGTGAACTAATTTAGTGCTATTAAAAACTATTTGAAAACCCTAATGATGTGCAATATATAAAAATGATGATGATGCTCTGTACGATGTATACAATTAACACATAGGGTTTATATCCCGGTATTACCCGGGAACGGGCACTACGCGGGTAAAACCGCGAGGCACAGCTACTATTCTATAAGTATGATACGAAAGCAAGGTACAGGACGGTGTCCCGGAGCGAAACACGGAAAGCTTTTCAACTCAAATCTGCACGTCTCGAAACTTCTTCGCAAACTGTTCCGACTACATCATATTATATCATCATAATTTTCTATGTAAGAAAAATGGAAGAAAAGAAAACACTCTGTATAAAGGAAATAAATAATTCATTGCAAAAGCGCTTATACTAGCTCATGTTCCATATTAGTTTGCTTTTTAATTTTATAATAAATATAAAAAATAATAAAAAAAGTGTTTATTGCTACTAAAATACAAATTAAAAACATTACAAAATCAACACATACAAACAGAAACGTAGCAAAAGGGTATATTTATAGGGTTGTACATTCGGTCATATAATTAGAAATATCGCCATATAATTTTCTAACTTGTTTTTCTAAATTTAACTAATAGAAGCATCCTTGATGGACCACTCACTAGTCATAAAGTTCAATGGTTATCTTTTAAGTTAAGTACTTAAGTTATGTTAAGTCGAAAAAATCTCAACAAAGCCAAAGGTCAACAAGTGACCTTCTAAAACAGTCCAAATAGACGGAATATTCAAGTACTTTGGCTCAAGAAAACGATTTAATTTGCTCATAATAATATTAGAGAGAATATGATAGGTGTGGAGCGCTCCGTCGGATTAATTTTCCATTTCATATTGACCGTCAGATCCCTATTACGTGACTGTATAGACATCGCCCTGTTTCATACCTTTTGTTCAGCCTTTGGTTAAATTCGGGTTTCTCCTCTTATAGGATTTAGTTGTCTTGAACAGTAAAACAGTACCATGATGATGGATGATGTTGGATTTCTATCTATAATAAATTCTTTTTCGATTTGAGCTATTAATTAAATACAGAATATGCTCACTTTTTTTCTAACAAATGTAGCAAAAGAAGACAGGTTTGTGTTGGTATGACTTTAAATTAAATTGCCACAAAGTACTGCGATTTTATTTAGGAATTTTATGACTGCTTATATAATATAACTTTATTAACCGACTTCAAAAAAGGAGGAAGTTTCTTAGACCATTCTTTTTTTATAAACACATCTATAATATATTATTCTACTATAAAGCGTTGCGTCGCCACGCCAACGAATACTTTTAATGGCTATAGATAACGTAAAAATCTCTATCATTTTTGGAATTACTATAAGCCCGTATACGTAGTAAGGTCGTCCTCCGATTTCACGTAATTAGATCCCAGGCTGTCGATAAGTGCTTTTTATCTCATTTTATAACTAAACTCCCCGATTGCCTCATTTCCGATCTAAAGATATTTTTTAAATCATCAATTCCGGTAAAATAAAACCTTTTGTACTTTGCGTAGGTCGTAAATTTGGGAGTATTTAAATTTTATTTGAAACGTTAAAACTAGATGATAACTTAGTTTTTTCGTTTGTTTTGGCGACAAACTGAAAAGTAATAAATTATGTTTATAATGAACAATCGCTACTTTAAACGTCCCAAGAATGCAGAGCCGTTCTTTAAAAAGGGTATCGGTAGAGGAAAGGATATCTAGGTATAATAAAGAAAAATAAAAACGAAAAATTTTACCACCACTTGCATTTAAGAACATTTCTGACTCAATTACTTGATGGTTTTCTGTAGGTATGTGTCATTCATTCCTCATTCACATAATCTTTGTAGACTTAACTAAAATGCATTAAACTACACTTGTACCAAAACTGATTTCGTTTATTTATAATGTTTTAAAATAAACATGTCTTGGAAACGAACAGACAGTATTATAAATAAATTAAACAATTTGTTTACTCTAATTTTGTTTTGAAATTATAAAGTATAATTAGTATCGAAGTAAATTGAAAAATAACTTCATAAACTAACAGACATGGTCTTTATCACTTTGAAATTGTATTGACACAAAATAATTATTATTTTTAGTATAGTGTCACGAGAGTCATAAAGACATGTAAAATTATTATATCCCAGACATTCACAAAATTTCTTTCGGTAAAAGATTCTTTAAAATTGATTATTGTATGATAATGAAGGGTAATTTTCCCTATCTAAAAACCTTTTCGAATAAAATAAAAAAAAAATCTATATCTCAAAATAATAATGCAAAAAAACCTTAAGTTTGAAGATTATGTTTCTATTGAAAATTTTACACAAATTAAAGGAGATTCACAAAAGCTGGCAACTCACGTACGGTTCGTAGACCCTATAGCTAGAGCACGTGAACGCGACACGGTGTTGCCCTGTAAGTTTTGCAATTTGACTTATTTTTTTTTTGTTTCGAAAAATTATTTATTTTATTTTTTCAAAAAGGATAGCAAAATAAGATCCTAAACCATTCTCGTACATCCAAGAATATTAAAAAAAATAATTATGTTAATCCGTTCAGCTGTTATGGAGTTATGCGCTTACCAACACATTTTGCGATTTTTATATTATAGATTCCTACAGATATAACAGCAACTTGATATACAGTTTAAATCGCATTACATAACTACACAAGATGATCCTGTCCACTGTATTGTTGTTTATGTTAACTGATGCTACTAATTGGATGAAATACAATGCTTACTGTATAATAATATCATTATAATCAATATATTATAGCAAAGGAGCGCGGTTCCATTTGTATAAAATCGTGTTATAACAAAAGACAATGATATTATAGTTAATAGATATGTTATACACCAGCAAATCAACCGAAAAAAGTGTTCCGCGCAGCAGCGGCAGCAATCATACATACAAGTCAAAAAGAGATAAAAACCAACAAGAAAAAGAGACATAGTTAGTTAGATTGAGATACATTAGTTAGACGTCCTAATAAGGATGTTTTTGCGTCTTCAAAATTTATAATATAATTGCTGAAGAACAAATTTGTAGTTGGAGTCAATGCTGAAGTCAATGTCATAGAATAAATTAAACTCAAGGTCAAATATATTCAACAGTTTTGTGGGGTTCTGTTTTAGCTCATAAGATGACTGTAAAAAAGTTCTTAATAAATAAATAAAAAAAACTAGGCCATATGTAGAATCACTTCTGGTAGTACAAATTTATTATGTAAATATACCGGTAAGATTAAATTTGAATGAAAAACTTGCAGCCTTTGTACAATAAAAATATAGCTAAGTCATGCGTGCGTCATATTGACATTTAGTTTATGTAAATATAATGACATATGAAGCCTAGAAAAAGCCACAAACACGGGCGAATTGTGAAGGGCTTACAGCCCTTTTTTTTAGTGAAAACACTCTCTATGCACCAGATTCCAGTATAAATAAATAAATCTTTTCAGTACACTTATACACAGCGCCATCTAGTTCCAACCTAAGTCGAAGCTTGTGTTATGGCAACTAGATAACGGAATAAATTACTCGCGTATACTTTTTTTGTAAATACATACATATAATACATATCAACACCCAGACCTCAGAAAAATACAAATGTTAATTACAAATATATTTTTCCGTGATATATTCATTACAATGGTTTCAGTAGTTTTGGCGGGAAAGCGAGACATACAGATAGATAGCCTTTCCCATTTATAATATCAGTAGGTATGGATAATATCAGATTATCTGATAATAATAAATAAAACATTTTTAAGTGGCAATATTTTTCAGTATTTTATATTTTTATGCAACATTAGAATATACAATTACCCTTTTTTCACCTATATTTTTTTTTAACTATGTATACAATAAATAAAATAGTGAAAAGCACCTTCTCCCAGATAATTCATTTAAAAGAAATGACAAAAACAAACCAACGTAATCTGGCGCACATATTTTAACGAAAGCAAAACATACAAATATATTTGTATTTTAAAAGCCTATTGATGTTTACAAATACAACTGTAAATTGACGATGGTCGCTTCATGTATTCCTATAACGAATAGAACTGTATGAACTTCCTATGCGAATACACTCTTAAATAAACTTACTCAATAACAATGGCATTTCTTATACGTAATGATATCAGCTATACTACCACCACTGTCTCCAATGATTGTGCTCCATGCCTTGTTTATATTCCTTCTTAATTTTCGCCCATTTATGAGGCTTCGGTGCCGCCCACTGCGTATTTTCAAATCTATAATCCAAGTATTCGTACGGCAATCTGCCCATGTAAGCTTCATACAGGAAGTCTAGGACTGGATGAGAATCGAGTATAGTGTAGTAGTTCTGTAGCTCAGTAGACCGGAGCCTCATGCTCACTGAATGCATGCCTAAAAGACCGTTGTATCGATCGCTGCTGCCTTGGAAACTGCGGAAGAGACAGCCTCCGGAGTCCATCCCAAACCTCGCCCAATGATGACCACTTATGCACGTGAACCAGCCCCATTCTATCTGAAACAACAACAACAAATAAATCACCAACAAGCTCAACGCGTGCTTCCAGAAGGTAATATAAACAGGTCGTCAGCACCAGTTGAAGCAAATAGAAATAAGGAGTTCGCTAAAATCTTATTCTGAATATAAAATTTCTGCAGAAATAAAATAATAGCAGAACAATTCTCTGAATATAAAATCTGAAGAAACGTAAGAGTATAAGACGTACTTACTTTTGGACATTTGATGTAATCCCTGGTACGCACGAAGTATTTATGGAATGGAGTTGGTTTCCTCTTAGTAGACCACATGAACTGGAAGCCGACAACGATCAGCAACTCCCATCTGGGCGTTGCCGATATCGCTTCGTTGCTTAAGAATATAAATTGAAATTAATTCTTGTCTTCAAAGTCAAAGTCAAAAGTATACTGATCACTAGTCCAAAAAAATTAATATCCA
>JADANM010007051.1:2511328-2522628 GCA_026213755.1 Eurema hecabe | reverse complement strand
TAGACTATATAAGGCGGGTATAGTATATTGTATTGATAGTGAAGAGACATGAAATTTTAAAAACAAGCGTTTTTTTCCGCCGACAAACTGCTGCAAACGGTGTGCAAATTTAATTTAAAATCGGTTCAGTAGGTCAGGAGTCAACGGCGGACAAACAACGTGACAAGTAATTTATATATATTAAGATATAAGGATGGGATATCTGATTGTGTGTGCATTGAATGTGTCGCTTACCTTTTAAAATAGGTAATGCGTCATTCAGTAACCATTCTAAAGCTCGCGGAGTCAGCCTTTATAGAGGAAGAGATGTACATTCGGATAAACAAAGGTGAGAATATAAAACTAGTTGGCGGTTTTTTGTGGTAAGGTAAGGAAAATCTAGCCAAGCCGGCCTTATTCAGGCTAGATCTACAATCTCAGTTATTATACCAATCGGTTGTTCTTTTACACTAGAAATCAATTAAAATAATACGCTATCTAGAAGGAATATTAAATATATCGAATAACTCGTAACACATCCATACCAAGAACTCTCGGTTAAAAGTTAAATATGAATGACTTTCAGCTACCAATAACCGAAAATTGGGAAATATCACAAAATCGTTAAGCGTTAAAAGAGCATTTTATTAATACGCCAATTTTTCGATACAATGGATTTTCGTGAAAAAATTTTTAAAATATATTTTACATTTTTTATTTAATAGAATTTTTTAATGATTTCAGGTATTACTAAACCATAAAGAAAAAACTAATATAAATTAAGATTATTGTTAATTTTTAATGGAGTAATAAAGAAAAGAGGTAATTTTTTAAACTACGAAACAGTGTATGGAAGGTGCTATACTATTAAAATGAAATAATTATGTATTAATATAAAAGTCTAAAATTTGTTTACTACTGATTACCAAAATTTGTTTAGTACATTAAGAGAATATTACGTACAATGTAAACACAAACTTTATCTCTTTATAATATCAGTAATCTATTAGAACATTTTTAAGCTTCGGCAACTTGTCGTGTCGAATACGCCTGAAGCCTAACCTAAACAATATTTACGTCATAATTCCCATACATATTTCTGCAGATAAAAATCTCATAGATAGCTTCTAAACCCGCGTACAGCCTAAAGTACTGAATCGTTTATGTTGTAGCTCCTTGGTTATGACGTCACATTTTAAAATTCCTCTAATTCTAATGACACGTTTACCTAATCATTAGTGATGACGTAATATCATACGTCATCATTGCAGTATCACATAACGACGTTTAGTTCCACTAATAGGAGGGATATGTTCAATCGTAATGTCAGTTTGCCAGGTGCTACCTCCATTACCGCGTATCTAAGCTGATTTTAATTGTTCACGCTAACTATGAGTTACGACAAACATTCCGTAATGGTTTTCGTGCATATCTGGTTCAAATAGTCATAGCGTAGTATAGTGTCTTATTATCTATCTCTTTTAATCCTAGACTGTATACTGTATAGTCTAGGATAAAAAAAGATAGATACCGCTACTTCGTGAGTCCATCAATTGTAGGGCAGTAGCATCATTTCGTGAAAGTCCAACATAACCTTCTTCCACGGCAAGAATGAGATAATCCCATAGGATTTTCCACTGATAAAAATAGGGTCCTATTGTAGGGTGATCTATAAAAAGAAAAAAAAAATAAATAAATATTTTCAGGACATTTACACACAGCGCCATCTAGTTCCAAGCGAAGCCGAAGCTTGGGTTATGGCAACTAGATAACGGAATAAATTACATATACATACTTTTCTTTTGTAAATACATACATACAATACATTGCAACACCCAGACCCCAGAAAAATACAAATGTAAATTACAAATATATTTTTCCGGTGTGGGAATCAAACCCACGACCATTCGCGCAGAAAGCAGTTGTTATTTTGCACATACGCAAACAAACGTAAGAACACAAGCTATGATAAATTATTGAAATAACATTATTCTTTAATCTGCATGAGCCGTATATAACACGTTCCAAGGATTATAGGTATCGATAAAACAGCAAAGAGTTTGCAGTTTTAAAAAGATTGTTTGCCCGTGCATCGGCCGTGCATCGAGTTGCTTTGAAATAGTTTAGAATTTCTGAACGATTTCGCTTTCTTGTGTATTTAAAATATACGCGCGTATGGATAGCCCGTAGCTTCAGAACACTGAAATGGTTAATTCATACTTCGATATTTTGGAAATTATATACGGCCATGTTATTGTGTATCTATAATCAATATACCTCGTTACTAGGGACCTTGTCCCGCGGTTTTACCCGCGTAGTTCCCGTTCCCGGGGCAATACCGAGATGTAAGCTATCCTATCATTTAAATTGGATCAAACTGCAAATGGTGTGCGAATTTTGTTATAATCGGTTAAGCTGTTTAGGAGTCCATTGAGGACAAACATTGTGACACGAGATTTATTATTTATATATATATTAAGATGGCGACATACTTGCAAGTACACTAAATATGAAAATAAAACTAAGATATAAACCTAACCTTTACCGCGCGTACTACTCGCGCGAATTCAATTTGCTGAAATTCAGCGGATAGTTCACTTGAAGGCAGTTTGATATATAGCAAAATCCATACATATTTACATTGACTTAAAATATTGCCAGACGACATAATTTGTTATTCATAAAAGGGTTGTTTCATTGCGATATTTATTTATATTGTTTGTATAGTAGATGGTTTTCTTGTTTGTTTGTAATTGATGAAGACTCCTGAAAACTCCTGATTGCTTGGTACATGACTAGAAATGATCTGTGCAGTGCTACACCAACACTCATGTAGAATAAATTCATAAGTTGTTTTATTTATAGAATTCGGCGAAATCAAATTCAGTCGGGCAGCTAGTAAATAAATTTCCCAGAGCACTAGTAGTCATCTAAACGAGAATAAGCGTTTCCATAAACTGGTTTTAGCGGCGATTACCACGCGCCACTGCTTGTTTAATTTATCTCGTTTTTAATTTAAAATACGACCCATTGTTCGCGCGTTGACATTTTTTACGAAATTGAGCGCGAATAAATGTCGTTCGTTCCGTTCGTTTCAAATATCGGCGGGAACAAATTATTTCGCAGTGGCATTGTGCACTAAATAACAACTATTGTCGGTTAGAGTTTTGCAAACAGCGCGATTTGTTGGTTCATGTATCAAATAAAAGCTTTTTAAGGCTCGATGTCAATTACGCTGAGCATATATGTTGAGTATAAATTGGGAAAACTTGAAATTGGTTTTTGATTAAAATTAGCTTTTCAATGGTTATACTTTTTTATATTTTTTGAGTTTGTTTTTTTTTTGTAAATCTTAATAGATATATAAAGTACGTGATACGTTGTTTGTCCGCGATTAACTCCTGAACTAGTGAATCGATTTTAAATAAAAATTTGCACACCGTGTTCAGTTGGATCCAATTTAAAAGATAGGATAGCTTACATCTCAATTTATTATATGTATCACCGAGCGCAGCCGGGTCGGATCGTTAGTAATAAATTAATATTTGAAGTATACGTATAGTATACGATTAATTTAATCGTATTTATGTTAAAAGAACAATGATATTATTTTACGCCACAACAGCTTAATTGACTTTGATACGAGTTTGAAATACAGGTAGATAATTACCCTTCACTAACACAATATATTTTTAAGCCGTTGATATTGTTTAACGAAAAAAACACATGAAAAGTCGCCAGAAGTTCCTATAATAAATACCAAATGATCAAAAACAGTAATTTTAAAGTAAATTTTGGACTCTAATAAATCAGAGTAACAGACCTTGAATTTGTATTCACTAGTTTCGTAGCTACCTTAAAATTATCCCGGAATATTTACACAAGTGTAAACCGCTAACACGAAGATTAGTGTGATCTAATTTTAAGTGCTGGGTGTAATGTGTAGTGTGAACTCAGACCACATTTTACATAGTAGTGTAAGTTGTTAGTGATTTTCTTTTAATATGATTATTTTTTTTAAAAACAAGTTTCTGAACTGCAATGGACGAGAATAGCTGCGCATCGGTAGAATCGCGCTCGTAATTAACGTAAGTGCGAGAAAGACAACACGACTGGGACAACCAATCAACGCTCGCGCACCCGACGATCACGCGCCCCGCGCGCCGCGCCATTACCTCGATACCTTATTTTTGACTTCTGCGCAGGTTTCGTTCAGCACTAAAGATTCGTGACGCGTACTATACCTATAGTCTTTATATCGAAATTTTGAATATCTTGTACATTATAATTATATTATGTTGTAATCTTTACTAACATTATAAACGTGATTTTGTAACTAATGAATAGATGTTTGTTTGTATCGTTTTCACGTAAAAACTACTGAAGGAATTTGGCTGTTTGGCTTTTAGGTAGATCAGACTCTGAATTATTTAATGTTGTTCAAAAATGATTCTTAAAATGTTTTTTCTTTATATGAGTAATGAGTATCTGTAGTTGATTAAGTAATTATTTTTGTCAAAGGCTGTATATTATAAGAAGAATAATAGACTGGTTAACTTTTTAACTTCTTTTCTTAATATTATCGAACTCAGGTTTCCTGGCAGAAATTGCCATTAGCCGTGAAGACGTCTGAGCATTTCTTACTCAATTTGTTTGTTAATACTTACTGTAACGTACAATAAAGAACTTTTAATAATATTATAACCAAAAATATTATTAAAACAGAATGTTTAAATGTGGGTTAAACCACAGAACAGAGTTTATAATAAGGCGAATTCTCGTTCATACAACTGAAAATCACTGTTGATAAAGAGATTAAAGCGACCCAATTTAAAGTCGATGAACATGATTTGTAGTATTAACTCTTACCACAATACATATAGGTTCAGAAATCGATTAAGTTTATATATACGTACCTAGCCGCGCTAGTATTACTTGCATTTTCCAACTATTATACATATAAACCTTCCTCTGAATCAGTCTATGCGATAAAAAAATCGCATGAAAATTGGTATATGTTTTACAGACTTAAGCATACATAGGGACAAACAGAAGAAAGCGATTTCGTTGTCTATGAAGTAATTATATACAAAATTTCTTAACACTTCTTTTTCTTAAAATTTCATTGTTTGTATTGATATTCCTGACGTTTATAAAGGATATTTTAGATTTGGTTTTTGGTGAACTTTTTGGAACTACAAGTAAATTGTCAAAGATTCATTATATCTCTGATAGCAACACTCATTACGTCACAGCTACGCAAGCAAAACCACGCGTCATATCTAGTTATATATTATTATAAATAAAGTAGATTCTAAAGTTTCATATCCTAAACGATGTTAGTTAATTACTAGTACAAAGCCGGTCTTTAGTGTATGTATATTTGAACTAATTTAACAGCGAAACGAAGTTAAAATTCTGTACAAGCATAATGTAATAATATATGACAATGCACGCGGGAACACACGTTGCCAAATTAGAAACTGCCAGAAGTTATGCAACGAAGAAGATTCTATAGCTGGAATTCTTGAACCAAGATTCGACTTTATGTCGAAAGCTATAGAACACAAATCAGCCTGTCTAATATTGTCCTAAAGTTATTAAATGCAAATGACAGCCCGCTGTCCAGGCAGGTGGAAACCGCGAGAGAACGCGGGAGGCAGAAAATATTATGAAACCATTATATTCCATGGTAAAGCCGTAGTAATTACAACTAGTATGGTAACTTCACTGCGTTTATATTGTTTGTATAGTAGGTCGTTTTGTATTGTGCTAGGATTGATGCTGAGTACTCTTGATGACTTCTGATCGCCTGGTATGTTGAAGAGGTATGCCGCTAGGGTAAATAGGCGAGATCATTCCTAAAAGAATCATCCTCAAAGGATCCTTAGATTAGGTTAGGTATACCCATGCTTCTTAATCCTGGTTTTAATTAGAAAAAGTTCTGTCGTTTTTAATTTTGATTTCCATATATTGTGATCTTTTATAATGCTGTCAAAAAAAGATCACATATGAAGATGCAAATGTCAACCATTTGCATCTCATTTCCATTTAAAAATAAAGCGAATTCACCACGACAGGTTTAACACTAACCATCAAGATATTAGTTGACTATATTTTTGCAAATAGTTATTTTCTAGTTATATTTTTCTGTTATAAATAAATCCTTCTATTGTTCGCAAGTAAAATGTTTTGCTCACCGTCTAAGAGAGCAGCTAACTTGATTTATTCCACAGCAAACTTTAAACAAACAAAGGCTTAAGGAATGACTTCAGGTTGGTTGTATGCAAAATCTTTGATATAAAGAGGGTTTGTCTAGAAATATATAAGCGGGTCACGTCTTCCATTCACCAATATATAAACAAGAAGTCGCTCACAAATGGATTAGCATTCATTAGGTACGTGTCAACGGACGAGCGCTTGGATGTTTATTTGCTTTAAAAGTACGGGAATATGCTAACATTATTGGTTTTCAGTTCGGTCGGAGATTATAAAATTAGAAAGAAAGAAAGAAACATTTATTCACAGAGCATATTAGAAAAATAAGATAGTTCTTAACGCTCGTGGGACGGTGATCTTTTCATGTATAGATAGTAACAAAAATGCCTATTTTGATATGTCGATGTTAAAGGACCAAGTTTTGTAATTTTCTTACAGGTGAATAAACTACGATAGTGAAGTAGACTTAAAAATTGTCATGTTTGTGCTGGTAAATGGACATGGGACATAAAAAAACGATTACAGTATACAGTTGAAGAGAAAACATAAATAGCAATTCATAAAAGGCGACCTTATTGCTTCATACCAATCTCTGCCAGGAAGCCTGAGAAGTACGTAAAATCTAAAAATAAAATGTATAATCACAATCGATAAATACATAAACATACTAACCAGTAGAACTGTAATACGTATGATCTAGTAGTGGAGGACAAATTTATTAGTATGACGAAATAAAAAAAAAACGGGTTACATTTATTATAAAGCTAATAATAATATAGTAATTATATATAAAAGCTTATATCGAAAAATTATAATTATATTGTCTATGTATGATTAATATGATATTGTCTCGGAAGTAGGGCGAGATTGGCTTTCTCTTGCCAGAAATAGAAAAGAATGGAAGAAAGGGGAGGCCTTCACCCAAATGTGATTCACATCATCATAGGATTATATACAATATACATATTAACACTTACTAAACTTATAACTAACTTAAATATTTTGTTAACTAGCACTACTAATACACATTTTCAATGGAATTTTAATGATGTTAAAAATAAAAGGCTATTATTATATAAAAGTATCAGAAAATGTTTAAGAGGTTCTCATAAAGCAGTGGTGCTGGCGTTAACATAAATCAAAGGCATTCGCACTTTTATTTCTCCACAAACAAACGACACTATTTCTTATTTCTTTTATAATCTGTATCACAATTTTTACCTTAAGGAGTGTTAAAGTTCTTAATTTTTTAATTATTAGCTAGTAAACTTGCCATGTGGTATTCATATATAATATAAGGCAATAAAGACAATGATTGATGACAAGTCAAATTTTGACCAAATCTATGGGACATACATTATGCATGCATACTCACAAATAATAATAATAATAACAATACTAATAATAATCATTTATTGCCATAACCCAATACATTGGTAAGTAAAACAAACGTACGTAAAACATTATTATTTAATACAAGCTGTTGCCCGCGACTCCGTCCGCGTGGACTTTCATATAAACTTTAACTTCCCCTTTCTCCCCCTTATAACAGTTTTTTAGTTAATAAGTAGCCTATGTTTTATCTCAGGCTCTAGACCATCTGTGTACCAAATTTCATTACAATCGGTTCAGTAGCTTTGGCGTGAAAGCGTAACAGACAGACAGACAGACAGACAGAGTTACTTTCGCATTTATAATATTAAGTATGGATTAAATTACATTATTGCAATTAAACATCACAGAAAGGTATGTCAATAAAATACTATTATGTTAAATGTTATGTCAATAAGTATGTAATGTCACATTTAATTCATAATCAAAATTAATTAACACCCTTCATAAACGAGTACTATATTTTTCATGAATAAGCATTGTATATAGATAATTCTATTATTACTAGAAAAGAACAAAAATATAATAAGATGCAAATTCGACTTCTAATTATAATTGGGGTTCATGTAGCCATAAGCCATTTCTTCAAGATAATAATTTGTATAGAATCAAAATTAAAACAAAAACAACGAAATTAAATTCACACTACAACGAATTTAATTATATTATAAAATTCCACTACGTCACTTAATTGTTTATTGTGTATGTTTATGTCCTGATTTAGTTGCCTGGAAGAGATCACTCTTCAGTGATAAGACCACCAGGTACCATTATTTGATTATTTGTTAATTATTTGTTATTCTGAAGTAAAGTGTTTGTAATGTGTAATCTATACTAATATTATAAAGAAGTAAAGTTTGTGTGTTTGTTAAATTGTAAGGGATAATCTCGGGATCTACTAAACCGATTTAAAAAATTCTTTCAACACTAGAGAGCCACATTATTGCTGAGTGTCATAGGTTATATAAAAACCCGAAAGATCAAAAAGGATTATTAACATCATGCCTAACGAAGTGGGCACGGGTCAGTTAGTATGTAATAAAGTGTAAAAGAAATAATGAAATCACCACCAAGTGACATGACCAATATATAATTACTCAAAATGATAAAATTGCATCTATACGAGTAGTAGTAGCTACGAGGAATAATTACAATGAGCCGCAACGGGCCGCCTCAAACACCCTAATTTGCATGTTATTGGTTACACAGATCGCATATATACGCTATAATACCCGTCGACTTTTATATGCTGAAAAACATTAGATATGGATTTGTAATTATTAAAAAAAAGGCTTCAGGTACTAATGTACTTAAATAAATATTCAGTCATCTAAATCACGTCTATACGCTATAGAGCAAGACCCCAGAGCCACAAGACGTCACGTATTTTCCAACGAACGAAATGTGGATGATTGAGTAGTGTTGGTATGTACTAGGAACGTATGCCTACCTAGCTAGCTCTCTCAGACGGCCAATTTTCAGGTATCAGTTAATGAAGGTAAGTACATATAAAAATTATCTACCTACTGGCCTACCTGGTGGCCCTGGAATCTCGGACCACAATAGATTAAAGCAAAAGTCAAAGTCAAATATATCTGTATTAAAGTAGGCGTCTTAGTATTACAAAACAAATTATTACGACTTTCTCAGAAGGCAGTTTCTACAGAGAAAAACCGACAAGAAACTATGATAGATGCTCTTTTAAAATTAAGGTACAAATAGTAATTGAGAAAATAAAATAATTAGTAAAGAATTTTCACTATAAAAATGTTCATTCCTTTTATAATCAAAAGATAGGACTTTAAATTCATACAAGAACAACTTTCAATACTTAACGGTAGCAGCAAATTCCTAACTAACTCATTTAGCCACTTATCACCACAGCTCCTATTTAGTTAACTCCAAACGGTTCGCGACACGCAAGTGTCGTAACATCCCTTAACGAATTACAAAATGCTGAAACTCACAATACAGCTTTACAAATGCAGATACTTACCAACTGCAATTCTGAACTTAGGAATCGGGACTTAACCCAGCTCATGGCAACTTTAATTAAACCAACTTCTACTGACATCCCGCTAAAGATAATTCTGGCAAACTTCTCTGACTGACAGCATACGTAATTATCAACCTTATGCTGTAGGAATAAGGTACAATGTAAATGCTTTTATAAGTTTGCGACGTGTTAACTGTTGCGTTTGTTTAAATTCTAAGATCGGGGTCCTATAGATAAATTAGCCGATTTTGATATCTGATCTTTGACCTATAATGATTCAATGTTTGGTAAGTAATTGGTTAATTTGTGACTTAATTTGTTTCCATTACGCACTTCAATACTTTTTAATGACAATTATAATAATAAAGTTTATTTTTACGTTCAAAATGTATAATATACTGTATATTATACATTTTGATTGTTTATCTGTCTGTAACCTTACACTAAGCTAAGCTGTATAGGAATAGATTTTACAATTGTAAATGGACGAAACGAATAGTTTTTCAAATTATTATTGAATCGAATTAATTTTTATTCGTTTTCAAGTATTAAGTCGTACGGAATAAAGCTGTTTTAAAGCTTTTATATGCGTTAAGTTATTTCTAACTTAAATCTTATTTAACATGTTAATTCCTTTAACTAACTAAGGCTATTGGAAAACTGCACTTCGCGAAACAGCTGCTCGAAATGAACTTCAAAATAACTTTTAAATCACCATTTTAATAGAAGGCAGGTTTTTAATAAAAATACTACGAATGGTAATTACCTTTAATAAAAATTTCAAGAGATGAAGTTAAATAATAAAATAAAAATACAGGAAATATGTACAGCTCTCATATATTATGGTTTTGACATAACACTCACACAGTTAAATGTTCAAATCTTTGTAAAAGTTTGACATGCCAGCTTTCAGTATTGGACAGACACACTATTTAGTATTTAAGATCAACAATTTTCATAAAACATACAATAAGCTCTTTATTAAAGTAGCACTTCTAGAATAGCAAGTATACGGGCATGCTTAATCAAAACTTTGAACATATACCTAACAGCAATTAATATGGACGTTCCGTTGTAAATAGATTCCTGAGTGGGTGTGGAGTCTGTGTATGTGTGAGTGTCCTCGTCGGTTCAAGACTTTAGACTCGAAAGAAATAAAGAACAAACGCTTAAAGAGTACACCTAGGGAGTTGCACCGCTGGCCTTATTAATACAATCTACATAATTGGCGTTTCCGCGTCGGCGATTAGCGTGCTCTCTCATTAATTTAATTGCTTTTTTCTCCAACAAATAACCCTTCATCCATTTTAATTGAACCTCATTACAGATTGTAATTTATGTTTCGTTTCCAAATTAAAACTACCCTTTGAAAATTAAATTACTTTTTGCGGAGCCGCCAGGATTCTTTGTTTGAAATTTTGTGAGCGACGCCATTTTTTTTCTTTAAGATGTTATTTCATCTTACGTAAAGTATTATATTTTTGTTATACGCCGTCAGCGTCTTATTATTCAAAATGTTTGTTTGATTTGTACAATTATTTACGTAGCTAATGTATACGTTAATTAAAACATCTCGTCTCTAAGAGTACCCTACAAATCTAACACTCCTGACACAGAAATGTAACCTGACCCAAAAATGATTTTCCCAATTTTTCCACTTCCCTGACATACATCCGAAATTATGTCAACCCCAAAACCTGCAACCGCTCAAAGT
>JADANM010007051.1:2464240-2511228 GCA_026213755.1 Eurema hecabe | reverse complement strand
CGGGCCGTGTGTCATGGCCGAGTTATGCGCGCGCCGCAACGCTGTATTAAGCGCTGATGTTTATCCTAACCACCTGGGATTTATGTTGTCCTGGTACACGAGTTAACAAGACGTTTTAACAAACGATTATATAATAAGTTAGGCGCGTCCTTCGGGTTCGTTTGCGTACTACAACGTACTAAAAAGCCTGAAATTTCATTCATCATAAAATATATAATATTTTTCTCGCTAAAAAGATAAAAAAAGATATCATAAAAAGAAGTATCTTCATAATAATCACTTGCAATCAGCATGACAATATAATCAAAGCACATTAATGAAATTTCGTTAATAGCCACATTATAAACCTGAACGAACCATATAATATACAGAGCATAATCACTTATTAATAACCGACAAAAGTTGTTGTGTAATAAATATTCTCTCACATTTAAAAAACAAAACAAGCATGCCATTATTATCTATTTTGAAACTCTTCAACCAAAGTTAACTTTTTATAAAGGAATAGGAATAAAGGCGCATTGGAAGACTGTCAATAACACGAACATTTGTGTGTAATCGCATGCGAATATCGGCTCACTGACATTATTAAGATCGATAAGAATAATTTTTATAGTACAATCACTTTTGTTTAGGCATATTAAGCTCTTTCTGTAATTTAACAGCTATTCTATTGAATCGAAATCGAGATTCGAGTATGAAAAAGATGTTCGAAATTGTTTCAACAGTTTTCGATTTTATGTGTTTATTTTGATAATACGTATATTGTTTTTTTTGTATGGTGATCGAACCAACAACCCTTAACGCAGCGGGCAGTTGTGCTGTCACCTCACCAAGCAGTCGTCCTTTTTTGCTTAGATTAAGGAAATTACTATCACCAACCCATCCGAAATTTGTCCAGTCGACCCGTTGCTTAACCTGAATTATTACTCATTCTTATTTGAAATATTACTCATCTAGATAATGAATGATAATTTTTGGTAGGTGCCCGCAATTAGTCGGATTAAGGGATTTCAATGCTGAGTCCAAAGGCAAAGCTTACTGAACCGATAATCATCTTTCATGGATTATTGAGCATGTAGATATTAATAGCTTGGAGCTTTTATTTGTTATAATAATTAAATCATTTTCCTTATAATACTCGTTACGATTTTACTTACGTCAATAGGTACTTACGGCATTGATGAGTTAGTATTGTTATTGTTTTTACGAAAAATACTGGACAGCTAGTTTTGTAGGTAAGAGATAGTGTTTTTTTTTAATATGGTAGTAGGCGACTAAGAAGGAGGCTAGCCTGATGGTAAGCGACCAAAATAACAAAGTAATCAAGTAAAACATATTTCAGAGTCTTTTCTGAAAATTGTTGTTTTTCATCCTTTTAATAGGGTTCAGTTTTAATTAGCTCGTATCTATACTAATATATAAAGCTGACGAATTTGTTTGTTTGTTTGTTTGAACGCGCTAATCTCAGGAACTACTGGTTCGAATTGAAAAATTCTTTTTTTATTGAATAGACCATTTATCGAGGAAGGCTTTAGGCTACATAACATCACGCTGCGACTAATAGGAGCGAAAATATAATGGAAAATGTGGAAAAAACGGGGGAAATTATTTATCTTTGAGTGCGCTGCGAAAACGGTTCAAGATCCCAAAGAATATGTTTGAAAGAATTATTCCTCTTTAAATGATCTAAAAAAAAGTCCACGACAGTATATGTCTATCTTCTAAGATTGACTCACTATAACATAATAATAGAAATAGATCCGTCGGGGACGAAGTCGCGTGCAACAGCTAGTAAATAATATACAGGTACCAAAACGCTTCATTAATTCAGCTATCGAATACAAAATATTTTCTTTAAAGCGACCGATTTTTATGTATCCTATCACGTAACTAACAGTCTCTCCTCTCTGGGGGCTAGTGGCCATGGTTACGGTCTCGTACGCTAGTCCTATCATTCTAACTGAATCCCTATCCTTGTTACTTCACGCCCCTTGCCGTAGACGCATGAAACCACCTGGGACGCTCTTTTACGGTGTTTTGTAATGGGATGGCACCTTACCGATGCATTGCAAAGATGTTTTTCAAGTTTACTTTAAGTTTGACTTTGACTTTAACGTTGACTTTGACTTGACTTTGACTTTGACTTTGACTGACTTTGATTTTGGCGTAGCTTTGACTTTGACTTTGGCTTCAGTTTTACTGAAATGTGACTTCAACTTGATTTACCCCTGATCTTGCCTTAAAGAAACTTAAACTTAAACTTAAAGAAACAGCAAATCAAGAAATCTCCTTAAGAGTTTATCTTTTGATCAATGAAGCAAGCAAAGCAGTAAATCTAATAAAGCTAATACATTGAAGTTCATTGCTTGATGCATTAGCCAGGCTTACAGTAAGCATCTGTAATCTCGCTAAGTCGGCTAAGCTAAGCGATGATCTAGTAATGGTCTGATCGGAACTTATAACTTAATATTAATGTAGTGATTTTTAAATCTGCAAGATTGTTTCAGATGTTATATTGAATAAATTTAAAAGATAGTCTTGCAAGTATCCTACTACTACTACTACTATAACTACTAATATTATAATTGCGAAAGATTGTTAAAGTCTATGGAAGTGTTTTTATTATTCTTTCACGCACGGCTGGACCGATTTAGTCAAAATTTGTTCTTTTTATCATGGTAGTGTTCCAGAAACGGGTACAGTACGGGATAAACCCTAGGGCAGGTACGGCTTGTAAAAAAATAAGTTTAGAGGTAGGTTTTAAGATTTATACAGGTATGCGAAATCGGAGGGAAAGTTCGTATATAATAATGAGTTTCTCTTTCAAAATTAAATACGAGGTTCATATTTGAAGGTATAATTATATACATTTTAAGCACTTGAAAATTAAAATTTAAGTGTACAAATGATCTTTTTATTTCGTTCCGGCCGTTGTAGGAGCACGGGTAATTTAATTTAGTCACCTTTCTACGATTTTTAGCCGTGCCCACTTTGAAGTAAAACCATGTTTAATAATTATAGTGTTAATTGTATCTTATATGTTTACTCTACTAACGTCTAATCTACTTGCATAATAAACTTAATCAAAATCGATTAAGGAGTTTTAGGGTGAAAATAGGAAAAACATCCACATAAATAATATTAGAAAGAACTACTCTCCTTGAGTCTAATGAGGCCTTTACCATTGGTTCTCTTGATGAGGAGAGATCGCTTAGCATTTAATGAGCTTCTGACATATTAACTAAGACAAGAAAATTCCTCGCTTTGAAAATATTACATAAAAGTGAAACAAGCATACAATTAATATCTTTATTCCGTTCCGGCCGGTCTAGCAACACGGGTAATTTAATTTGGTCGGCATCGCACGGATTTTGGCCCGTGCCACCCTTAATTAAACTTTTACGCGGGTCAGTATTAACCAATCACGTATTACTGGTAAATTGATTGCACTTAATTATAGTGTTCCTTTGTCGTTTAATTGTTTCTGGAATGTTCTTTGCATTGAGCAGTCGGCGCGAAGGTAGTTGACGTGCTAGTTCCTATCTGGCTGTAAAAGGATTCCTCCTTTTATTGACTCGGTTCCTGAAAAGAAAAAAAAACAAAAATATAAAAACAAAAAAAAACTCCCTATATAAATAAAAATTAGTCCTTTCTTTCGCTTTTAAAACTAAGCAACACCATCGTAGCATTGTGCTACGAAATATTATTGTTTTAAGTCAAACGTTTGCATTTATTAAACGGCTACTTTTCTAAGTTATTTTCCACCTATAACACACACACACACACACACACACACACACACAAGAATCTGTAATAGACATTAGTATACTTGTAGAGAGATTTGTATTTAATTCACTAAACATTTGCATTTGCAACCCCACTTGATTAAGATGTGGTTGAAATTTAAGAGACGCCGGCAGACAGTTACACGAAATATAGGGGTTGATGTGGAAATATTTAGTGCACCTAACTCCACCAGTTCTTGCGTCAATGTCTTCTAACAAACGTGTCCGGGCTTCTTTCGTTTTATACGTCACGACACGGATACGATACGATACTTAAAAACTTACGTGTTTAATACGGTCGAATTGAAAAACCTCTTTTTTTGAACTCTGTTAAAAATATTTAAACTTTATCTTCATTTAATTATAAGGTTAAAAATCACTACCTTTCTACTGTTAATTAATGTTTGTATGTATATGTATATATTTGTGTATATGTGTGTATCTATATAATTGTATACTATTTATTTGTATTTGTAATATTTATATAATATGTATTACATATCGTCTAATTGTTTAACTTATGTATCTTGATTCCCATCTTTAAACTCGCAAATCTTTTCATATTTATGCTTTCCTGTATGTTTGCCTGGTAGAAATGGCTTACAGCCATAAGGCCGTCATTTACATGTTTATTCTTTTTTTGTATATTATGTTGTAATGTTACTTTTTTTACATTTAATAAAGAATTTATAAATAAATATAAATATAATAGATCAACATAATATGTAAAACTAATTTTTAAATTGTATGTTTTGTTTCAACACTCAGACGGTGTTGCCATGCACTACATGCAATACTAGCCACGCACCGCGGATTTAACCGCATTAATGCATGTGTTTTGAATTATAACACTTAAGCATCATCAGTCATAACTTAATATTATAGCACTATAAATTCTGTTATTCCTATTCAAGTTTTGGGATATACAATTTAATACATTATACTAAATAAAAATTATGATTAACGCTAAAAGACGTTCATTTACAGCTAGCTTACAGATGCTATATGTGCTTAATTTGATCGCTTTCTTCCTTAATAAATGTGTTGAATGTGGTATTGTGTGGTGGTGCTTCTGGGACCAGGGCGGGATATTATAAAATCTTGGCGTCAAGCAATTCGATTTCACCAGAGTAAAACATTGCCATCGCCAGCGTTTTGATTTCGTTGGTAGAATTTTTTAAACTTACCTTAATACGTAGGTAGACATTTAATTCAGTTCAAACATGGAAAGTCTGCCTACGCCTTTCGCGACATTAAATTCATAACACTATGCAAAAAAAATCGATACGATAAATCGTGTCGTAGCCGCCCCATGATCACAGAACCGGAGCGGGGGCGTGACAAGGCCGCGGCGACAGGCGACACTTGGCGCATCGCCAGAATAGACCTGCTAGCTTTTTACCCCGCGATTAGACGCTCAAAGTACAAAAACTCTAACTCACTTACCGCTCTTTATTTTAGCGACTTTGTTGACTTATTTCCCTCTACAACGCTTTGTTATCGTTCTTTGTCGTTTTAATTTTTAAGTACCTGTCTCGCTTTTACTAAGACCGTCCGAAAGATAAACCCTTTTAAAGTTTCATAAGCATTAATTAAAGAGGAAACGCCAACAGCAATGTTTTGGATAAATTCGCTATCTCATACTGCTGAATAATAGTTGTTTAACAAGATTTAGTAGTTGGGATAAAGAATTAATCTTCGAGTTGTTGACATAAGGAATAATTACATTTCTCAAAGCTCTGTGAAGCAAATTAGTTTTGTTTAAATTATTCAGAACTGGGGTAGAATGTATGACATTACAACTCGTTATTCTATTTCTGATGATATAATATTATTTGCGCGATATATTTATTAAGAAACAAATCGATAACTAATATCTATTTCCTAAATGTAATTGATAAAAAAGTTTTTTAGACAGTGTATAAAAGTCACATTTAAAATAAAATCGTTTCTTTTCAAAATAAACATTCAAAAATCCCCTGCAAGTTTTATTCAACCTGAAATCCTAACAAAAATGGCACTATTCTATATTTCGCGCTCAAAGTGAGATTAAAAAAAGATTATTCAAATGACACTCGTACCGAGCATCATAGTTGCCGACAACTTCTTAATAAACGCGATCTCGAACAAAGCGCAATGGGACAGGTTGAAAAATTATAATACAGAGGGACACAGCGACACTACCGGCCCAACATATTCCGGGCTAATAACCACGCCACTTTGAACCTTACCCCGTCGGCATTAAACGCGATCCGACGCACGATATCGCAGTCGTGTCGTAATCCGCGAACGCAAACTAAGTGCTTAATTATGCGGCCGCGAGTCCCGGATTATGTTTTTATTTTGGGGGCTTCAGCATTATAAATTCCTAAGAATATTTCTGTAAATGCGAGGCTTTAGCCCGCCATTACTCACGCGCGTGGGAAACAAATTGGAGATAAAAATATAGTTGGTCGTTAAGTTTTTATAGCGAGTTCGGTTTGATGGATAGTAGCGGGCTTGCGGTGCGTCGAAATGCTCAACTATACTGTTATTCGCTACATTTTAGGGATATTTCGAGCGCGTTAAAATAAATCGTTAAATCCAGCTGCTAATTAGTTTAAAAACTGGACTGTTGGTTTACAACAACTGAAGCTGAAGTCCGTCTATGTTTTTATTTAATACAAGCCCTGTTCTAGCAATTTTACGGCAAAAAGAACTCGAATAAAGTTTTTTTTTTAATTTTTCGAGTTGCAATATAATATCTGTCACTGGCTAAAGGCATGCTATTGGTAAAGGGTTTTTAAAAATGATTCCGTTAATTCACATGTTATGCTCCTGCAACTAAATAAATTATACTCGCAAAATCTCTAAGGTTTTAACACAAGTAAAATAAGACGGTTTGTAATTATGGCCACTAAAAGTCAAATGCATCTTTATTCAACTAATCTACATACGACTCATATAGCAACACTTTTTAATCGTTAGTATTAAAAAGTGTTTTTTTTATTAAATATTATTTTGGTATTAATTATTACAGTAATTTATATATAGAAGTAAGTAAATACTCTCAATGAGTGGTGTTCCATTTCATTGTATAACACGTGATATTTCTCCTACGAAACACATAAAAGGTAAAATACAACGGAGCTCATATTTACGTGGTATATTCGCAACGACGGGACATGTGCACACAGTTACAGCAAGTTGTTATAACTTAACGGAATTTTACTGCAACTTACAAAGAGATTGGAAACTCCCTCTTGTGCGGTTCAAACTCAATTTCAAATCTGGGTTGCAGCTTGCTTGACGTTGTCGCGAAAAATATTGAGTCTTTCAATTGTTGTGTGGTATTTATTGCTTGTTATTAATGAGTCAAGAATGATATTTTACTATTAAATTCACAACTAGTGTATAGTCAAAATATTTTTTATAAAAGAGGGGGCAACCGAGCTGATTATGTTACCAGAGGGTTATTCAAGACAGTCTATTAGTGTAAGCACTCATGCTACTAAGAGTGCGATGCCAGCCTTCAAAATACTTTTAATTATCATCTCAGAGAGTATAATAAAACGCACATTTCTGCCTTGAAGCAAGCTTTTCAACACATGAGACCTCTTATGACTTAAGGGTGGAAAGCCTCAAGCAACTCCTGCGCGTTTAAGCGTTCAAAATACATTTAAATTTAAATTAAAAAAAAGGGATTTCACATCTATAAAAACTAGCCCCATTCCGGTTTTGCTCGCGACAGACGAATTTCTAAATATTACGTATTAAAATTATATTTATTATTTCACTCAGAATAGTGTAACTTCAAAAGAGTGAACATAATATATACCATATAATTAACGCAGTTTTAAAACCTATTCAAAACAAACAGGCAAATAAAAACTCAAATAGAATTGTAGAATCACAGTATCTAAGGTATATATAGGAAATATCTCAATGTAAAACTACGCTACAAAACCAAATACTATCAAATAGTCTTCACACTATCAAAATAGAATATCAAAGTCGATATTCTAATGGCGATACATTCGCAGTCCATTCGCGGCGTCGATTTATTCTGAAATATTATGTAGGAACATGCATCACACCTGGCTGCCGGCCAAGGCGCTGACCGAACTACCGATACTTTCTGTAATTACTTAATACACTAAGAAATTGTATAGACACTTTTGTAGCAAGGTCGTGTATGTGCATTTGGACCTATTTAACTCTTCCGGATAACTTTATAATTATGGAATTTCAGATCATATGGACCAGTCGTTTTGATGAGTTAGAAGACAAGCTAGAAATGATTTCTTCAGGCGTTGTATTGCTAAGGTTGTGTTAGGAATTTTGGTAGGTAGAAATCCGACATATGGTGCATGCTATGGGTATCCTGAGGTTCCCTTATGAAAGGCAAGCTGTTCCGGAATAACGTATGAGAAAATTATAATGAAGGTAAGCCTCTATCTATCACATATTGTATATCAATATAACTATTTTGTTAAACGTATTTGTGTACAACTTAAAAAACATAATTGACACCCAATATTTCCTCAAATAAAAGCAATAAAGCTGAACCGATTGACTTTCACTTAGATTCAAATTATATTAGACGAAACATCACACTCCTCACATAATCTCATACGCAAATATTGGCCCAAAAATTCTAATTCACACTGACTTCAAACAATCAAGCAAAAGCCAACAACCGCCGACTATCAACCAATACACTGATTGGCGATCGCGGTTTGTGTACAGTTATCTCATTAATGGCTGTGTTGGCTGTAATAAGGTAATTGCTATCTTTGCTCATCGACATGATATTGTTATATGTATGTAGTAAACATTGATCAAATCTATTGATACAGGCAATAATGGCCCGTGATACCGTGTACACAAGTACTATTTTTGGCAAATTTTATCGTTTCTAATGAGCTCCTGTCCATTTCGTCTTTATGTTTACAAAATTACGATTTATTGTATGCAGTTTTAGGTCCATAGGAAGTGTCCACCATCGTGTTCAAGAATAAGACTTAACTATATTTGATTTTTTTTTTATGATATGAAGAGGGGATACGAGCTGACGCACTCCTGATGGTAAGAGTAACGTCAGCCCATAGCCAATGCAGTGCTACCCGGAACTTTGCTATAAAGCCCAACTCCGGGCAGGGTGCACTACACCGACGCTCCCCACTTTGAGTCGTCAGATGTTAAGACTCATTAGCCCAGTAATCACGCTGGCTACAGTGATTATTATTATTCTGATTCTTAGTATGTTAGTTATTACTAACATTATAATGGCGATAAGTGAATAGATGTAAACCTATTTATTTATCTGTCTTAAAAGTGTGTATCAGATTTATTATGCACTTCATATCTATGTAGGTTTACTTTAAATGTTTAATTGTAAATTCCCGTTTGTCTCGTTTGAATCTATCTACAACATATAGTGTAAATATAATATAATATTCTCTATCAGAGTTCGTTGCAGGTTCGTTGTCTATCTGTCCGTACGCAATTTTTAGTGCTCTTTGAAACCTCATACCACTGGTCACTCACCCTGGTTCATAGTTCATATATAATTAAAATCAAATTAATAAATTGAACGTAGTAAACCTAAGGGATTAAGAATATATATTTCGTTTTGATAATTACATTGGTCAATAATTTTCTCTATAAAGATGGACAAAATGTAACTTAATAAAATATTCCCATAAGTATAACGTTAATGGCGAAATAATACATTTTATTTTCTTATTTATGAACATCGACCGGCATAAAAAATGGCGAATTCACTGTGACATTAAGTCGTGAAAAAACTCTTTACACGTAGCGACTGCCCTCCCGGGAGCCGTTCCGGCGTCGTATCGGCCCCGTCTCGCAAACAATAGCTTTTTTACTCGCCATTTACACTTTACGACTTTGCATGTCGTTTTAGGAATTGATTTGTGAAGCTATTTTTAGTTTAGTAAGTTGATGGAAAATAATGATTCTATTTAAGGGGTTATTTGGATTTATTAAAGAGACTAGTCCATTTTAATTGGGTGTTATATAAAGAAGAGTACAAAATAATAATTTTATTAGGAATACCAAACAGTAAAAGACATAAATACATTCACAGTCAAACATCTTTATACAAACTAGGCTGCTTTAAGTAATACTTTTAAATCATGTCATGGTACAAGTAATGAATAGGTTTTTCGGAATACGTTGATATAAAACTGCGCGAAGGGTCGTGGGTTCGATCCCCACACCAGAAAAATATATTTGTAATATATATTTGTATTTTTCTGGGGTCTGGGTGTTGCTATGTATTGTATGTATGTATTTACAAAAGAAAAGTTTGTATATATAATTTATTCCGTTATCTAGTTGCCATAACATAAGCTTCTGCTTAGCTTGGAACTAGATGGCGCTGTGTATAAGTGTCCTGAAAAATATTATTTATTATATATTTATTTATTTTAGTGACTGTAGATCAGTTAAAATATAGCTCGTATCCTCAGGTCCTTTTATAATAAAAACACTATAGTTAAAGAACTAATACATAAATGACTAAGTACATCTCAAACCAAACATAAAAAGAGTTGCGTAGTCGTCCACAATGTTATCCCCGAACGGATAGAAAATCATGTTTCACCTAATCACCCAATTATAACCTAAAATACTCTTTAAAATTAAATATCTCGAAGAAGCAGAGTAAAAAATTGTCTAATCATATTTTTAATTTAAAAAATTTAAATTCGAATCAAAATTTTAAATCATACAGAACAAAGAATTTTCGAGTTTGATATTGAAACCATAGATTAAGGTAACATAGGTACTAGGTAGGTAAATTTCGGACCTTAAAAATCTTCCTAACATAAACCATTCAGTGCTTTCGAATAGCGAAGCAAAATAACAATTTTAATTTCAATTACGTTAACAATAAAACAACATTTGTCTGCATCCGATACACGTTCGACTATTTGATTAAATTTTCGCGTAAATGATAATTTCGTTGCGACACGATTACGATATAATCAACGCTTTGCGGGTTATAGCTTTATTCGTATTGATCGGAGCTAAGTGGTGTTTTTAAAGTTTCGTACCCAAAGGTTAAAATTGGCCCTATTAATAAGATTCCGATGTCTGGCGTTCGTCTGTCTATCACCACGTGTCAGCAACCGTTATAAGATGACCGCTATAACATCAAATATTTAAAACAGATTGAAATAATATTTATATATAAATATATTTTTTTTTTTATTTTATTTATTTCATGTATTTGCTCGTTTTGCCTCTATATACAATAGATGCACACAATTTCGAATTTTATAAGATTTAACAACAAAAAACATCCTATATATTATAGTTAGATGTACGGAACCCTTCGACTCCGAGTACTTCTCGCACATGACCAGTTTTTAATACTATTAACTGATTCTACTATTATCCTGAGGTCTCGTACAACCCGTTAAGTTTTGTTTTATAATATTAGCATAGATATGAATATCTAGGTACCAATTTAATGCAGAGCCATAGACAGATATGTCACGCTTTATTTAGTTATGATAATCAGTTCTCAGATGAAATACGGTATAGTATAGGTACAGTCAGCTGCAAAAGTATATATACCTTAAACATGACGAACCATCTTACTATGTTCACATGTGACGACACTTATTTACAAAATGTTTTAGTGTTGAGATTATTTGTTATTTTAATAATTATGTGCTACTATTTTGCGTTAAAAAAACATGGAATTTTCTGTCACTTTAAAATAATTAAAAACCAGTATGTTAATTTCATCACAAAAAAGAATAAATAAAATCACATAATATTTAATAATGTAAAATTTAACAAACATTGGCGCATCATTGGCCCATGCTGGTCACACTTGGCCACACTTGTCCCAGTTAATTAAGAGCTGTAATAAATTAGCGCCGACAAGTTGGCTGCTGGCGGCCAACGCCAACACTTATTGCTAGATGTTTGCGCAGCGTGATTAAGGGTACCTACAGCTTAACTCGCTTTTCTCAGTAGATAAAACTGTTAGCTATACAGTCTTTATTAGGAACTAGCTTTTGCTCGCGACTTTGTCCAATATTTTATAGGGAAGAATATTGTATTAGTGTACAAATATTTGTTACGTTCGGTTTGATTGTACAGAAGAAAAAATAATACTGGATTACTATACATTTTGTATACTCATAAAATGTATTTAATATCGAAAAATATTTAATAACCCATTAAAATATTAATTTTTTTTTTCTTAAAATATCAACGTCATGTAAGGGTTAGTCATTACAATGACAGCCCAAAACAGTTTTGGGGACGCTTCTTATGCGCCGAATTCTGAATCGCGCTTATGATATTTTTTCGAGAACATACAAATACAATTGCTTGCATGGTAATTGTTGAAGTGTAATCAAAAACCAGTAAGTGTTCGCGGAAGAGTCTGCGAAGGCCGGGATCCCCACTCGCTGCGGTAGTACGGTCGGGGGAATTGGTCGGTAGAAGTCCGACATAACCCGTGGTCGTTCCCCGAAGTCCACGGGTATCCTATGAGGATTTCTTCACTATAAAAAAACCAGTTTTTGTTCAGACTGGTCGAAAATCTTAGTTTTAAAGAAAGATCGCGCTCAACCTTCCACAGGTCTTTTAAGACAAAAAACGCTTGAGATTAAATTAAAATTTTTTATTCTGAATAGATTTGAATCAAATACCTTCAGAAAGTCTACATGGTGCCTACCACCGGTTCGGGAACTAACCCGGCGAGAGGAACCGGCGTAAGAAACTCGCACGGGTCCCACACTTCTTACCAAAAAAGGGGGAAAAAATCATCTTTTAAAATATACAAAATTTACAATTCTAGAGAGACTAGAAACGTCTCCAGAACCGAAGTAAGCGCATATAATTTGCAATCAGAAGGAATCGACTCGATACCCACCCCAGCCATTCGGATGCAAATCACCCCTTTTTCTAAATTGCTTTATTAAAACGAAACGTGTTCCCAATCGGACGGGCGCGATCGCGAAAATTTACTGTTTTTTATTAAGCGTTTTTTAATTAATTACCGTTGATATAGGGAGTAGGGACTGTCCCGACTCATACGGTTTTTACCCGAATTAATTTTGTCAAATTGACGTTTTGTTATTAATAAAAGTCATTATTCAAAGTGGCATGTGAGTCTGGCGTGGCGTGGAGGTAGCTTTGACTTTTCGTTGGTCTTAATTAAGTTGAAATTTGGATTAATGGTTTTATTTTTTGTAGAGCCTTTGTTGTACGTTTATAATATTCATCGTTATGGTTCAACAGTTTATTATAAATCTATATCTATACTAATATATAAAGCTGAAGAGTTTGTTTGTTTGAACGCGCTAATCTCAGGAACTACTGGTTCGAATTGAAAATTCTTTTTTTATTGAATAGACAATTTATCGAGGAATACTTTAGGCTACATAACATCACGCTGCGACTAATAGGAGCGAAGAAATAATGGAAAAACAAATTAACGGGGACGAAGTCGCGAGCAACAGCTAGTATTTTAGTATAAAATAACCACATCACGTAGTTTTGCTCTCATTTATTCATCTATTATACTTTTAAACTTTCCTCTTGAATCACTCTTTCCGATATAAACCGCATGCAAATCGGTTGCGTAGTTTTAAAGATATAAGCATAAATTAGGACACAAAGAAGAAAGCGACATTGTTTTACTATGTTATAAATAGTCCACCTCACGATTTACTCTATTTCAAGGAACTTTGACGACCGCTTGGCTTTGACCCTTTATATGGTGATAGAAAATTGACGGATTACAGTTTTAAACTATTTCTTATAGCAATGCAGTCGAAACCCAATCTTGACTATTTCCATATAACGTGAAATTTTATCAGAATTTGTCAAGTTCACGTAACAGATAAGAAAAAAAAGTTCATACTTAAGTATAA
Source organism: Eurema hecabe (assembly GCA_026213755.1). NCBI lineage: Eukaryota > Metazoa > Arthropoda > Insecta > Lepidoptera > Pieridae > Terias > Terias hecabe. The sequence continues at coordinate 2,497,535 of JADANM010007051.1, read as the reverse complement.
TGTCGCTTTTCAGCTGTAAATCAAAAGAGGCTTGTAAATTTATCTTAAAAATTCTATTAAAACTGTGTATTGAAGTGTAAATTTTTCGTCTGGAGTAACTAACGTATTCATTTGTAAAGAGATTCATTCAAACTGTTTATTTTCTATGAAGAGGACACTTATTTTTTTTTTAAGACTTTAACTGTATAAATGCTAAACAAACTTTAATTCTATTTCAACAGTAAATTAATAATAATAATGATAATAATAGCCTTTTATTTTTCAAATCATTAAATTTCCATTGCAAATGTGTATTAGTAGTGTTAGTTTACAAAGAATTTGATTTAGTTATGAGTTTAGTAAGTGTTAATTTGTATGTAATCCTATGATGATGTGAATCCAATTTGGGTGAAGGCCAGTAGTACATTAGGTTTGCTTCAATTTTTCTTCAGAAACTCGTTCTTTTTCTTATGTAGATAAAATATATTCCTTTATATTATAGTTATAATAACAAGATATAACCGTTTCAAATTTAACTTTAAAGGTTTAAAATATGAACATATCAATTCTCAACATTTGATTAATGAATGAATCGTACTTTCAGGAGCTGGGAAAGGGGTCATGTTTTAACGACCAAGGATCTTATTAGTATCCATAGTAGCATTTATGGCGATACGATGTTACCATTTTAGCTGACTCCACAAATGCAGTATAGTTTTACGACGCTATATACAAGCTAAGTAAGTATACTAAACCGAAAATCATTATTGGAGATCTAAATTCGACTATGCAATATTTGATAGTTAAGTTCTCAAAGTGCAATGTAAATTTATTCACGAGGGCGGGTCAGATGAGTTTACTTTTTTATTTCATTTAATCTGTAATATAAAGATGAAGCTAGCTACATGTGGTGCTAAGTGTTTAAATCATGAACATCTAGATTGATTATTTTAATAATTTTTTTAGAAAATTCTTTTGGACCTATAAAGATGGTTCTTCAGTACAATCAGGTGTAGGGTATGTTAGGTACCCGTGGGCTAGTTATACTCGTAAGTACATAAAGAATTTAAATGTACCGTAAGATAACCTTTTTTCTTGAAATAATAAAAAAAAATCTCTTCCTTAACCTGAGGGTCGAAAGTTAAAACATCTGTGGCTACATACCTACGTACACACACGTAGTAGGTATCGTAGTCACATAACACAACACTTACTTATATCTTCCGTGAAACAGACGAAATTAGTTCTGAAAAGAACTAATAAGACGTTAGACATTCGCCCTTAAAAGAGCGTTTTCAAGACGTTTCTAATACAAAACGGAAGCATCAAGAAACTACGAGTCTTCAACCGCTACGGGGAAAACACAGTAGCACGGCGAATAGCACACCCACGCGCGGTTCGTATTATAAAGGTCACGCCCCCCGCACAACGTAATACGCTACTCGCGGATTCATGTAACGGCATCGCTCCTTTAGTATTGTATGATATATCGCTCATTTTTATTGTAAATATTCAGTTCACAATTTACCTTCTGATCAAGTGTTTCTATTACCACCCCAGCTACCAAACATCTTTGCATTCTTTTACACAAACCCATGGAACTAATTCTATTTTGGAGTGGAATTGCTCACTCACTCGCTCATTTGCTCACCTCGGAGAAAGAACCAACGGTTATATCAGATTTCTACTGACCATCATCGCTACAAGTAGAAGTCTTCTAATGCAAGACCACGGGCATCTTAGCAGACTCTTCCCATAGCAATCCTACTGTAATTAGAAAATTACTAGGGAAAATTTCAGTCAACTTTCTAACATTGAAGCAAGTGCTTCGGTAGGCATTTGCGGAACTTTCATTATTCCAATCCAGGACTTTATGCTAATGCCTTCGACTACTTCAGCATCGATAAATTCCCTTTTTCATGTATAACTAGCGACTGGCTTTGTATGAAGTTATGCAAGTAATACACATAGAAACTTACTGCCTAAATAAGCCTATTTATAAAAAAGTCTTTATTGTCATATATTTTTTTCTTTTGAATGTTGTAGGTATTTAAATGCTATACTAGAGACATCCGAAAGGGATATTTTCAATACGGATAGTGCTGTGGGTGAGGCTAGAGCGAGATAAGAAGAGACTGCTTGCCGCTGCTGCATGAGCGAGAGAAAAATAGACTAGTGCCGTAACGCGATACTCAACATCCCTTTTTATCCTTTCTTATCCTTCCTGACACTTTAATAAAATATAATCAGCTCTTGAACTACACCATCAAGCTTCTAGCCTAGTCAGCTGTTGGTTTAGGGTTGTGTATAAAACGTTACATCGATCGTATGCAAATGCTAACGCGGTAATGGCAACCCTGACAAGCAATAATGCGGTAATGGAGGAGGGCAATACGCAAAACAATTTAATATAATAACAGTTTGATTTAGGACGGGTGTTTCAGATTATCGTGCTTGTTCTAGAATGTGGGGATCATGTTTACATCACTCTAAGTAGGTGTGTGAGGCGTAGTTAGAAAATATTTTTAACTAGCTGCCGCCCGTGACTCCGTCCGCGTGGACTTAAACTTCCCCAAGCTTTAGACTATCTGTGTACCAAATATCGTTCTAATCAGTTCAGTAGTTTTAACGTGATGGAAAGACAGACTGACAGACGGACAGACAGAGTTACTTTCGCATTTATTATCTTAGTATGGATTAGGGGAGTGTTTTTTACAGTACATTTTGGAAATCGCAAAAATCGAGGTTATACGTATTTGTGTTACAAATATATATCATACTTAGTATAGTATAGTACGTAGCATAGTAAAGAAAATTAATAAATTTAATTTTGTACCAAATTTTATCAAAATTGGTACAGTAACTTAGACGTGAAAAGCACAGACAGAAGAGTTACATTGCTAATATTAAACATATCTTTTTGAGAAGAAGAGAACTAAAAATAACATAAATAAAAATCAATTACTTATGTATTTCCTTTAAAATCTTTAATCCTTTACTTAAAATGTACTAGGATATCATAAATCACCGGTGTAAGCTCACACGTCGCGTACTAACGCGACAACGCTCATAAAATAAATTCACCTACAGACTTTAAATTAATCTTATAATACATAGAAATTACTTCGCAACAGAGTACCGTACAATCTCGAGAATTCTAAGCTAAAACGGAAGCTTCTCAAGGCACTGAGATATACCTTCATAAACTAATTTGTACGTCAACGTGAGCTGAATTATGGTAATATTACATACATAATATAATTACCAGTTCTCAGGATTTCATACATGCTGTTACGTCATCGAGAATAGGTATTTATTTTTAGAAGACATCCTCCTACATTCTGACAAGTCATGGTAAGTGGAATTTCGTAATGTTCCGTGCAGCACCATTTTTCGTATATTCTTTCCCCCGTAATCAGGACAATATAAAAATTAAGAGTGGAATAGATGAAGTGGGGATAACCCTTGTATTTACGACAAAAAACATTTCAGAAAGAATAACATCTCAGAATCAAGTTATATATATTGTTTGCTTCCTACTAATATTATAAACCCGAAATTTTGTGGAATATATGTAAATAAGGGTATATTATCAATAGTCCATAATTTTTTTACCAATATTGAAACGGGAAAGAAGATTCGCGAGGCGAAGCTGTCAAATAGACTAAACATCACACTGACCAAAAACAAAATCTCAAAGAAAAATCAAAACAAAGATTATAATCAAATAAATATACATTTGTTCAGATCTCAAATATTTACAGCGCAGTCTGCGGATCGTCTAAAAAGAGCAATAAATCATTTCTATGAAGCAATTAGGCGCGTAAAATATTCAATTTTTAATATCCCCCGTTCAGAAGGAGTAGGAAAGGAATTTAACAAAAGTGATTTAGATAAAAGACGACAGCGATGTTTAATCAAAGCCTACAATATTGTTGAGTGTAATTTGATTAATTTTCCACTTGATTACTTGTAATTTGATATTTCTTTACCAGATTGGATTGCAATAAATAATTAAAATAATGAAAATACGAGTACATTTTTATAAATGTTGCTATTCATAAAATCTTAATCAATAAACACTGCTATAAAATGCAAGTTTATAGATTTATTAAGTTGTTAGAACAGTGTGAATGACCTATATAGTTAGCTATTTTTGCTAGAGTAATACTCTATAATATTATGTCTCTATGTTGCCTGGATAATATGGAAAATGGAATCGGTTTTGAAAAACCACGAGGCACGATTTGATACTATGTACACGTGCCCAAAGGGAATACAAGCAGCCTGATACTAATTACATTAGCTGGTATGGTCAGCAACACAGTCATATATCACGAAAATAACAAAACAAAATTAAACGATTATAAAGAGAAAACTAACCGTAAAACCAACAAAATAACGCGACAATCTCATAAGTAAAAATGTCGAACCGAACTTTGCTGACTGTACCACCAGTGCTTAGTATTTCATACTGCGTAGCGAGAATTGCTTACAAAACGTGATTTCGGTTCACAAATAATTCGATATTGCGCGGAGCCTTCCAATAAAAACGATCCAGATAGCTTTAGCTCTCTCCATTTCGGTTGGAGTCTAAATTGATCGTCATGTGACATTCGAAGCTTAGCGCCTCTGCTCCGTCCCCTCGCCCCCCGCCCCCGCCATCCCGTCACAGTGGGGAGGGGGGGGGGCCCTCCCCTGGCCATCGTAAACCGAGATACGGCCGAATCTACCGCTCCATTGCATAAGTTTCGCGTATAATTTCCGATCCCTTCGAACTACAAAGCGACTTTGCAACTAGCGTCCATACTGGGTACGTTACATCGATTGAGAGGGCTTGAAAACAATCTAAACTTTATATTATATTATCTGGACTCATATCGACGTTTCCATAAATATCCTTCGTAGAACGCGTCGCGATTGAATTCCACCGATACTAGTTTATCCCGAGTTTATATAACAACTTTTTACGAGAACTGTTTTATTACTTTGAATTGCATCTGCTGTTTACCTCTTATATTATGTTTATATGTTCAGAGTCTCTTTACAAAAAACGCTTAAAGATATTAAATTTTTCTAGCACAAGTGTGTTTCTAGTTTCATATGTTTTTTTAACCTTATAGCATTAAAATCGAGGATTTCAATTAATTAATATACAAAATTAGTGTTTGAATTACAAAGATTTCTTTGTACTACCCGCCTTAATAAGTACAAAGTTTCATTGTTTAATGATCCATAACAATAAATTTGCATACATTCCAACCTCTATTTCCACGCCTTCAAAATATTATGGCCTCTGTCCTTTTTCAGTGTCTAGACTATATTTATGGAACATTTCATCAAAGACTAAATTTTCGCCTTTAAATTAATTTTTTTTTATCAGCGAAACAATCATTATTACTTAAATAACACAAACATGATGATTATTTTTCTAACAATTAAAAATAAATATTTTTTGGTCCCAAATAAAAACCCTATCTAACCTAACCTAACCTAACCTAACTTAGGTATTTAAGCGTTGTATCAGACAATAAACATTAATATTATTAGCTTTACCTTAGAAATTTCGCGTTAGACTTGTAAAAACTCGCCTTGTAAGAGTCGAAAGTCCTGCGGTTGGAACTTTGAAAGTCTTAGCGGGTTCATTTTTTGCTATCATCAATTTTCTTTATGGCGTCCCGAGGTACCGTTTTGACGCGGTCAACGTGCCGAATGTATAAATGTACGAAAGTTCAATGTTGAGTTTCTTGTTCTAAATTTACTGTAGAGCTGTGGTTTTTGTTTAATCTATACTAATACTATATATAAAAAAATCGGTGCCAAGTAAAACAATAACTGTTTGTTTGGTTTAATCGATATAGTATAGATGTTTTAGCAATTAATTGGTACCAAATTCAAAATTATAAAATAACTGTTAAATTATATCTATATATTAAATGAAAATACGTATTACTTTGTGTGAAGTAAATTTATTTTTTGTTTTAGTTTCAAGTCGGTTTTTTTTATAAACATTATTTTATTTCATTTTTATTTCTCTTTCATCGTTAAGTTTGGTATCAGATACCAGACTTGGGGTCCTAAAAGAAGAGAGCGCATTTATTTTTAAGAGACCGGCAACTTATTCTAGAACCGTCAAGTTCTACGAGTGTTCATGGGAATCATGGGTGACGATGACTTTTTTCTTTTTAGTGACCACTCTCCATCAGACACCCTGCTCGTTTCTTTTTTACTTTACAAAAACAAATGTATCAGTATCAGATTCTAAATCACGCCTTTGCCCAGGGAAGAAAAACGCGCATATACTTTTAAAAACAATTTCATATTCTGGAAAGACTAGACTAGTTTTACCACTAAATGACGTGAATTTTAATTATAGCTAGTAAGTATATCAGTCGAGATATTTAATTTAGTTGCTAGCAACATTATCAGAGGCAAGTACAAGCATCGTATCCGCGCTGTGATCTCGGCGCGTCCCAACAACAATTTATTGTGCGCCATAATTTAAATTTTCCCTCTCAACTTGTTTTCATATTATCCAACAGAAGAATAAATTACGATGAAGGATCCCTCCTAGTTGTTGTTTTATGTTTTCACTCGGATTTTCCTGTGTGATTTTTCTTCTGTAACGAAACTTTTACTTAATTATGCTTTTTTATTTTGCTTACGGGATTCCGGGGATTTACGGGAACCTGGACTAGGTAATATCATAATATGATTGACGGATTCACTACACAGTATAAAATAAACTCGCTTTCTCTGTATAGTAAGAATGTATAATAAGGGTGTATGCTTAAATCTTTAAAACTACGCCACCGATTTTCATGCGATTTTTTTTAAAAGATAGAGTGATCCAAGAGGAAGCTTTATATGTGTAATATATGCGAGAGAAGGCGGGGCAATTTTAAATAAAATAAAAACGAAAGTGCATTATTTAGGTTCTTTTAGGTAGACAAGAAAATCGCACAATGACGAAGCAACTTTAACTTATGATCATATTTTGTAAGATTTAATGTTTCGTGAAAGTGTTGATGGCCTTTAATAATGATGGACAAGGAATTCAGATTGACTTAGTAATTTATATCACTATACATTTTAAAACGTAGTCGCTGTTTTCTCTCTGTCTGTTCTTATGTATAAGTAGATCTTTAATACTATTTAACAGATAATGGTTACAGCGTGTTTAATGCGCGACCTTTTACTATATAATATTCCCGTTAAGTCTTAATAAAGTTTAAAAACGACACTTGCCGAAAACCACAAAAGTACAATAATAAATTAATTAAACGCAGCCATTTTGGGGAAGTTTAATATGAAATTTCAGTCAAAAGTCAGTGCTTACTTTATGAGGGAAATTTAATGAGATAAAAATTGGACAGCGTGCGCCATTTTGTGTAATGGGGAACGGTTGATGTAAACCAACCAATTACTTATGACTTGTTTAATAATTTTAATGATTGCTATATTGCCTCCTTTATATTATATAAAAAAAAATACATCAGTGATTAACAAACTCATTTCTTTTGCCGTGCTTGCTGTTGAAAATCACCTAATTTTTAGCGCCCCCATTTAAGAATGTGTTACATGTTAAGAATATCAAGTTTTTATATAATACAGTACAGTACAATATTTCTATAACTAATTATTCTTTATTGTGTATTTAGTAAAATTTTAAATCCTATAAAAAGTAAATGAACGCTTCTATTAGTGCAATTGTTGGTTCGATAAGATGTAGGCGATATAGGTTAATTAAAAATATGTATAAATGAAAATATCTTTTCATATAGTACTAACTGTATCCCATGGTGATTTTCGCGGTTTATTGAAGAAAATAAAATGTCTATGTTTACGAAATAAAATGTCGACCATGTGATTATCTAGGGTGTCAACTAACTCCATACCAATTTTCAGTCGTAAAGATGCACCAAACATACACACTCAAACACTAGCAATCCTTCGCTTTTATATTATTAGTACCGATACAAATAGACACCTGTGCGTTGTATTTCGCATTTGTATTAAATCAGCGAACAGATCAGTTAATAATATTCTAAAACCATTTGTATGCAATTATCGGTGACGAGCCACTATCACGTCAGCCTCCCGCAATCCCATTAAAAGTCGAATCACTTGAATATATCGACGATACATCATTTAGCGAGCGATTATCTCAAGTGTCATCAAACTCAACATGCACACAATCAGTCTAGCCATTAAATAAAATAACGTTCACGGGACTGTGGCCTTTAATTGTATAGGAATAAGGGTGTTATTGAGTCAGCGAGATCGTCATTATTCCGTGACAATTTGCGCCGTTCGAGGGCCGATGATGGCGCACTCAGGAACTGCGATGACGCAAATGTAAATGGATGATAGTGCTTTTTTAATTCTTCCGATGTAACTGACGGTGATACGCACTGATTTTAATAATATTTCGGTTTAATTTTTAGTACAGCGCCATCTAGTGTACGTAGTGTCACGCTAAGGAGGATTTTTTTAGGGCAACAATAACTTTAACATAATAATTTAACATATATTATATATACATCTTTTCTTTGGTAAAAACATATACATAAGTATAATATAACCAGACGTCAAAATCGATATATACCTTAATTTTAAATGTATTTTAGCTGTGTTGTATTCGAAACTGGAACTCTTGTCGCAAACGGCTGCAACCACTGCACCATAACGTTGTAATATCAGTGTAGTCTAACTTTTTGCAGCTCTAACGTAAAAATATTTTAAAAATAATGAAGCAGTCTTAGCATCAACACTAAAAAGAATTAGATTGCGTTTGATGTTACTTATAGTAACGTGTGAAATATTTTCCTACTTTGTTTATTTATTTATCTTTAGTTACATTGGTATATAGATTAAAATAATTTTATTTTAAGAGTATCTCCTCAATTATCAATGTTATGGGCCATATTACTATTGAGTATCTCTTTCAACGAACCACTGAAAAGAAAATTATTTTCAATAAGTTTTCGATGTAAGTTCATATTCAAGATACTTACTTTTTGTTCCTAATTAACAACCAAAATAATCAAGCTAAAATCCCGTCCGTCTAAAAAATCGAAAGAATAGCTTTAAAATCATAAACAGTTGGGTTTTGAAAAGATAAAGAGCCGGTTCATATAATGCTACGTCATTACGTAAAGAGGTGTACATGTTCGCATTGACTCAATAGAAAATGCACTGAATGCACTCATTAAAACGTACAGTTTAATAGTTTGAAACATTTCAGTAATGCCGAGACCGAGACTTAACGGGTAAATATTTGAACTTTTGGCACGAGGAATGGGGATTAAATAAGATACAACGGAACCGTTAAAGGATTGAATCTGATTAAACTGTAGTCGTTTTAACGGTATCGTAAAACGTTTGTATGTTAGAACTTGTTAATCTATTTTGGATGAGATTTTTTTGTCAATTGTAAAAATTGAACATAAAGTTTATTAGGTGGTTGTTTTAAGTATGACATGACTTGTTAAATTATATGTATATTACAGAAAAAATATTCAGATAGAATGTCTTCTTTCAAAGCCAAACTTATGATTACTTGTATCAGAGAAAGTCTTAAGTCAAATTTATCATTTTTATTTGAACTTGACTAAACTTAGGTCCGTCCATCTAAACCGATGAATCGTTTTTACAATCTTCCTCGTCGTAACCTCATGACTGAAAGACATGACTATAGTATGTCGCCTTGGCCCTCCATTCATATTAATAGTTTCCCGAATTACAATATAATTGCAAACAGTTGCGACATACCAGTGAATGAGTACAATATTTACAGTTATACATGTACTAGCTGTTGCTCGCGACTTCGTCCCCGTCGGTTTCTATTTCTATTATGTATTATGTTATAGTGAGTCTATCTTAGAAGAAAGACATACACTGTAGCGGACTTTTTTCAGAATATTTAAAGAAGAATAACTCTTTCATACATATTTTTTTGGTATCTTGAACCGTTTTCGCAGCGCACGCACCGGAAAACCTCAAAGATGAATAATTTCCCTCGTTTTTCCACATTTTCCATTATTTCTTCGCTCCTATTAGTCGCAGGGTCTATTTAATGATTTTTTTTTCGATTATATATTTATTAGGGCGTTCAAACAAACAAACAAACTCTTCAGCTTTATAATATTATTATAGATAGTAAGTATGTACATACACCTATTAAATGCAGGCCTTTAAATAGTTTTACTACGGCAAGCGTCCATAAATTGAGCTCACAAGTATAATTAACGTGTGATCGGTATTTATTTTGATGGCCGTAAGTAAGGCTTCACATAAAACACTCGTACCTCATTAGCGCTACCCTAAAGGGCTCAATTATTGTGCCTATAGGTACCTTTAGTATGTATGTGTAGTGTACTTTGTCGGTAATGGAAGCCAGTTCCGTCTGTCGCTAAGGGAAGTAATAAGGTACTCTTTTGAAGTGTAGTTTAGAAATAATGATGTTATTGACGTTTTAATTTATGTAAAATATAAATTTTAATTTTCATTATAACACGAACGGTTATGAGGTGTGATGATGACGCTTAAGAACGTTGTTGTATTAAGTTTGTTTATATTTAAACGAGTAGATAGGCTTATAGCGAAGAATTTGTTTATAGACTACTATTTTCAACCGGCTTCAAAAAGGAGTAGGTTCTCAATTCGACCCGTATGTTTTTTTTTTCTATGTTGGTTACGCGATAACTCCGCCAATTATAAACCGATTTGAACAAATCTTTTTTCGGCGTATAGGGTGGTCCCATTTAAATTTAATTTAATTTTTATACGCAATATCTCTGCCGATTATGAATTAATTTGAACGATTATTTTTTTGTTGCATAGGTATTATCATGAAGTCGGTTTTATATTTTTTAAAGTTAATCATTTTTTTAAATACCTACATTTATGAAGTACGTGTTATACATTTTTATTAAACACGCATACGGTAACGGGTTAGCGGCTAAACCGCACAGCGCGATGAGGTTAAAACTTAAACATTCAAATAAATTAATACAATCATGGTTTTGTTTTAAAGCGTTTCACGTCAGATTAATTACTGCTACTAAGCAGTAATTAATTCGACCACCGGGTGTCTTGAAAATTTGTGATTATGGCAGTTTCGATGTTTGTTACTCTTTTACACATAGAAACTACTAAATCGATTTGACTTCAATTTGGCATACAGATAGATTAGAACCTATATTAACATATAGGATATTTTGTATCTATGTATTGTTCTGGTAAGGGGAACAACGCGGGCAAAATCACGAGGCACGGCTAGTTTGTCATATATTAATCACTAAATGTTGCCCACGACTCCGTCCGCGTGAACTTTCATATAAAATTTGACCCCCTCCCATCCCCTTCACCCTTTTCTTCAGTCAAGTCAAGTCAAGTCATTTGGCCGTGAAAGCGTAAAATTATAAAAGTTTCAACCCCTTGCGCAACCTTTTGGGAGTAAATTAAAAAAATAAGCCTATGTCCTTCCCCAGGATTTAGACTATCTCTGTACCAAATTTCATTCTAATCGGTTCAGTAGTTTTAGCGTTATGGAAAGACAGACAGACAGAGTTACTTTCGCATTTATAATATTAAGTATGAATTATTTTCATCCAAAACTTTTTTCTTACCATGTACCTATTGAGATTTCCGTATCTGTAAACAAGTCACCTCTGAAGGTAATAATTTTGTCCCCAATCTCGTTTCGTAGTTTAAAGAAATGCTCCCAATATATCAGTTTGTCGCGCGACGGGTCAGGGCGGCCACGGGAGGTGTCGGCGATCGAATGGGTTTGTTGTAACGCTGTGATTTACTGCTGGGACACGAGTTTATCTTGAGACAGGTATTTTTGTTTAAGTGTAGTTTTTTGTAAGATGAAATCTATCTATTTTACCGGGGGTAGGTCTCTTACGCAGGAGACCGACTGGGTGGGTACCCCCACAGTGCCATACATTCTACCGCCTGATGTGAAAATGTCACTGTGCTCCGGTCTGAAGGGCACTGTAGCCAACGAAATTACTGGGCTAATGAGTATTAACATCTAATGACTCAAAGTGGGGAGCGTCAATGTAGTGCACCCCTGCCCGAAGCAAAGTTCTGGGTAGCACTACATTGGTTATGGGCTGGCGTTTCTCTTACCATCAGGAGGGCGTCCAGCTCGTCTCACCACTTAATAGAATAAAAAAAAATCTGAGGAAGGAATTCCCGAAATTCCTGCGGGAACAGGAATTAGCGGGAAAATCCTTTTGTATGAAAAATCTAATCCGCAAAAGTTAGACGCTTGAAATTTGGCATGTAGATACCTTAGTAAACTTAAAGTTAATTTGCAACAGGATATTCAAAAATTCCCACGGGAACGGGAGAAAGCAGGAAAAAACATTTGTATGAAAAAATCTAGGAAAAGAGGATTATAAGAGAGGGAAGGGGGGTGTCAAAGTTTATATGTAAGGCCACGTGGACGGAGTCGCGAGCAACAGCTAGTTGGTGATATAGCCCAGGTGGTAGGTGTCACCAAGCCTTAGAAGATGTTATTTTTCTTGGGAATGCTTTACGCCTGTTCGAAAGGTGGACGAAACATCGGGAACTTTTAGTGGGTGGTTTGCCTCGAATCGATCGATCCACGTTCACCTTTTGACATCAACAACAGTCGTAGAACACAATCAACAAGAACGAAAGGGATAGTTAGTTTTGCCAGTTGCGCGTGAATGCAAATAAACATAAGACCTATCAACTAAAGCTACCAATCACCTGAAGGTAAGATGACCTAATTAGGCTGTTTGCGTCTTCAAAATTTTGCGTTTATAACATATCTATTTAATAAATCAACAAGTCCATCAAAATTACAATCGCTACACCAAATGTATATTACAAATGCTTATATTACACAAATAATTTGAATAGAGTTGACAACAGGAGACGTAGCCGATCAAATTGGATGGTCTCAACGCCTCTGATTTACAACTGACACAAGCCTCTTGAGACAGATAGGGTTTATTGGAAATGTAGGACGATTTTTTTATTACTATATACATACACATCAGCCCGTCTCTGTCCACTGTTAGTCTTTTCAATTGATGTCCAGCGCGACCAGTCCCCAGCCACCTGCATCCAACGGGACCCAGTGATTTTTACCAAATCGTCGGTCCATCTTGTAGGTGTCCGTCCCACACTGCGCTTTCCGGCGATTACTATATAAATTACAAAAATCGAAGCTGAACGAATCCTGCGCAGAAGTCAAAAATAAGGTATCGAGGGGACGGCACGGCGCGCGGGGCGCGTGATCGTCGGGTACGCGAGCGTTGATTGGTTCCCCAGTCGTGGTGTCTTTCGCGCACCAATACGTCAATTACGAGCGTGATTCTACCGATGCGCAGCTATTCTCGTCCAGCACTAAACATTTGTGACGCGACCTATATATACCTTTATAATTCAACCTAAATATTCCAACAAATTTTGTGTACAAGTGTTAATTTAAGATGATGGTGCCGTGCCGACTTACAACAAAAAAGTTTGGACAAAAAGTTATATAAACATACTAATAATAAAATATAAATTTAATTATACAACGGCTTAAAATGAACCAAACATTTTAATACAAATATAGATGACAATCTGTGATGAAATTAGTATGGAGCGGGTGTTATCAAAGTGTAAATTTAGTGAAGCTATTATCGCCGTAACTTCAGCTATCGTGTAATCAGATCGGTTCGAGCGCATGCTAATATTTTGATTTGAACTCATATTGCCATAATGTAGTATAGAAATCGGTTATTGTTGGCTAGAGAGGTTATTGTTGTAGTTTTATTTTTTTGACTGTAAAACCATAGTTACCGTTGACGACCGCTAAGCATAGTGGTAGCAGAACTGCCTTCTACACGAAGGGTCGTAGGTTCAAGTTGGTTTGGGTATTGTATTTATATATTTACACAAGAAAAGTATGTATATGTAATTTATTCGTTATTTAGTAGCTATAACACAAGCTTGGCATAGTATTGGACTAAATGACTCTGCATTAAAATATGTGTCCTGAGGTATGTATTTATTAATAGTCTTGCTAGCCAAAGTTTTTTTATGACTAATATGAAAATATTTGTCTGTTATTTCAGCTGATCGAAAGCGAAGACGCGGTATAAGAGGTGTCATGTCGTATTAGGAGCCTATTCACTGCAACCAAAATCGGTTCTGTAAATTTATACATTATTTCCATATAATATACATACATACATACATACGTATACATTATTGTTTCATTTCATTTGCGGGAATAGGCATTAAAACTGTACAGATGCACAAATTTCATAGGACACATAGCAACGAAATTACGTTTAACTTTTTAATCATTTTTATAATTTTTTATAAGTCATAATTCAAGTATGACTTATAAAAAATTCCTGTTTAATGCTATAAAAAGTCGATACTCAAACAAATTTTCATTAAAATGTACGCAGCAGTTTTATATCGGACATAAATAACCAACCCTATAATTAATCGAAGTAAAATTAATTTAAAAACCAATTTGAATGATTAATAAAAATCCTACATCACAGTACTACACAGTAAACAAACGCAATTAAACTAACATTTTTACACCATTACTAACAAAAAAAAAAAAAAAAAAAAAAAAAAAAAAAAAAAAAAAAAAAAAAAATTTTTGGTAATGTCTAGCCATTACAATAAATCGAGTTAAGATAAACGAACGTCGAAACAAATTGCATCGAGATCGGAGTTAAAATCTAACACCATTTGTAGCGTCAGCAAAACTGCAGTAATAAAGCAAGGTTAATGTCCATCGCTGTAGATGCAATAAACCAACTCAAATAACGAATACACTCATAAATAACTGTTTTAAACATCAGCGCTATACTTTACTGAAACATTAAAGTGGATGGATCTATAGCAATTTGGGTGAACAAATTTTGACTGTTGATGTTGTCTGTGTTGCTTTATGTAAGGGTTTATTGAACTTATTACTAGATATCACTCCTAGGTTGAATAAGGTTGTTTTAATAGCATCTCAATATAAATTATTACACAGTTTTGCTGACGCTACAAAAGTATCCTGATATAGTTATATTTTCAGTATTGTATAAGTAGCCAATGTATTTTTAGGTTAGTAACATTTAAGGTACCTTAAGGACGTAAGTATATATTCGTTATTTTATCAGTATAGCATTTGTAGCGTCAGCAAAACACTTCACTTAAGTAAAATTAAATTTTCTGTCTGTGTTTTAAATTCTATATTACTCCTCCCTCTCTCTTATAACTTATAACAGGTACCTCTTGACTTTTGAGATAGAGGCATGGTTATTGGTTATATCAAAAGCCCACCATCTTTGTCGCTCCTACACAAGTCCTGGTCCAGAAAGTACCCCTTACATCGTCAGAATCATTAAATATTACCATTACATCATATTATTATTGATAAGCAAACATAACGTTAAATACTCCAATGCGTTTTTTATGAAAAATATTTTAATGTAAATAAAATCTCTCCCCACTAAATCAAATTTTTATTTGTAATGGATGAATATTGTATTAGGTATATATTTATTGTATTAGATCGGTGACTTTGTAACGACTCTTAGATGTTATTCCAATATTAGAACTAGAAATCGATGACCAAATATTGAAATAAAATTCAAGGGTCGTTTCAAAGTCGGCGACCTTCAAGTAGGTATACAAGTGGTGTCCCGCGGTGATGCGTGAAATTAATTGTATTTCAAGGTATATTACTCGACGAAATTGTATAAAATTGCAAATGGTTTTCAAGTACTCTTTTACGCATCGGTTAATGTATTGGTAAAATTTATATAACATAAAAGTTCATATGTATATTGTATATGTTACTCTAATATTCCTACGTTTCAAATTTCAACTGTATTTATTCCGTTATGTTATTTATTCAATTATCTAGTTGCCATAACACAAGCTTCTGCTTAGCTTGATACTAGATGGGGCTTTGTATAAATGTCCTGAAAATATTTATTATATTTTATTTATTTAGTAATAATAACAATGTACGTAAGCTTAGTCATTACTTATTCCTTTTGGAACTTAATCCTTTCCCTATTCTCTAAGTAACTTACAAACTTACTAACTTCAAAATCTCATTTTTTATATACAGCTTACTTTACGTATATCCACAAAAATCATCTTAGATATATATATTATTTGATATCATGTATTATATTTACAATTTCGTCACAAATAAACCACAATTACGCCCTATCAGATAAAATGAGAACGCCAACAACTTACTCGTTCGAATAACATTTTTTCCTCCAACAAATCTATTATCGCGTATGTGATGTGATATTCTTCATATTTATTATTTTTATTTCACGCAAGATTAAACGATTATATAACGAAAAACACCATCCTCTTTTACGCACAAATAGACAAATGTCGTTGACACACCATAGGCGAATGTTACCCAATGAAATGACGAAGATGACATCTTAAGAAACCTGAATAGAATTGCGCTTTGTATAGACTTTATCTTAAGGGAAGAGAGTCGGTTTTTGCTTACGCCTCGTTTGTTTTAAACTTGTTATTTTATAATGCAGTAAATGTACCGAACGGACGTCGGTCAAGACGCATAATCCTTTTACTGGCTCGTGTTTGGAAGGAGCTTAGTTTCCTTATAACCGCGATAACTTTAATATTTGGAAATCGTTGGACGTAGGGTTGCTTACACACGCAAATTGCTTGACGCATTAAAAGGGTATTTTTAAATTGTTTCTGAATGTCTTTCTGTACTTATGGTTGTTTTTATATTATACAAGCTGTTGCCCGCGACTCAGTCCGCGTGGATAACTTTGACCCTTATAACCTTTTTTTCCAGTTAAAAAGTAGCCTATGTTTCATCTCAGGCTCTAGACTATGTGTTTGGTACACATTTCGTTCAAATCACTTGAGTAGTTTTAGCGTGATGAAAGGACAGACAGACAGACAGACAGAGTTACTTTCGCATTTAAAATATTAGTATGGATCATACGTGGGGTAGTTACAGTTACAGACAGTTATTGCACAACATTTTTATAGCTACCAAGGACATAGCAATAATTACAAATAGTTTTAGTATTACAAATAGTATTTGTTACAATTTAATAAAAAAATTATTTAATAAAATTTATAATTATACCAGTATTTCTTAGATTTAATAAAGCGTCCTCTCAGTACATTTTAAAAGTACATTACAGCGAGAAAGTAAAATATTTCACATTGCGGCGTAAACATTAATCATGGGAATCGAATGGAGCGGCCACAAAGGAGTCATCCTTGAGCGCAGGTACACTGGGAGCGAGAAAATCGGACCTTCGAGACGTTATATTAATAGAATTTTCTGGAATTATGGAGTTCTAGCCGCGCCCTGCGATTTGATTCCGCATTAAGTCATGTATTTTATACGTAAACTTTCATATTTAATTACTGTATCTGATTAAAAAAAAAACCATGAAAATCAGTAATTAAGCATTCAGAGAAAGCGGCTTGTAATGATGTAGATATACGGGTAGTTTTGGGACTGCGCTTAAATGTGTTACTTCTTAAATCGAAACCATAGTATATGAGGTCTAATGAAAGTGTCAAATAAAAGAAACCGTTACCTTATTACGGTTTCATAGAAAATCTCCTTTACACGATTACTATTATAGTACGCGTCATTTATATTTAGCGCTGGACGAGAATAGCTGCGCATCAGTAGAATCGCGCTCGTAATTGACGTATTGGTGCGAGAAAGACAACACGACTGGGACAACCAATCAACGCTCGCGCAACCGACGATCACGCGCCCCCCGCGCCGCACCGTTACCTCGATACCTTATTATTGACTTCTGCGAAAGTTTCGTTCAGCGCTAAAGATTCGTGACGCGTATACTAGGTTTATTTTAATACGAAAATTGGTAAAAAATATTGCTTGGCAATTCTTCTCATAAGACCGTGATACACTTTTATGATTAAAGATTAAAATGTGTCCGAATATAACAAAAATATTTTTAACTATTCTTGTTTTATCATGTGCTGTTTAATTAAATTTTAACTATAACGTTGACATATTAGCATTCCCTCGCGAAATCCACGACCAAGTATAGATCTTTCTAATCTGGTAACCAATATATATAGGTAAGAAATTATCAAATCGTCGTCCAAGCTTCCTATTTCCACGTGTGGGATCGACAAAAAATAAATGACCCCTCAGCGGCCGGCTGATTTACGTGTGCCTTGCTTTTTGTCGCCCTCGCTACACGATAACATTACCTATCAAGAGACCGCTATTTCTAGTGGGTCACTATATCGATGAGAGTTAAAGGAAATAGGTGTTTGAAAATTTGAATGTGAATTCGTCAGAATTGAAGACAAAACCATAAAAAAATTTTAAATTAGTTCTAGATTAGAAGTAGTATTAACTATCTTAGGATTTATTAGTAAACAAAAATTAAATTGAAGTAACCAAAGAAAAAGAACCGCCAATAAGTAATCGAAGAAAACAACAAATTCTCAGACTCCAACCCATTCTTAAAACTGATGACACGTACACTTCATCACAAACAAAAAACTGAAGAACACTCAGAAAATATCTCATTTAAAATTTCAAAACGATAGGTATGATAAGAAATCAGCAATTCAGACGTAAGAATCGGAAACGCATTGAGATTCTCCACGTTTGACGTTCACAGCAAATATTGGAG
This sequence comes from Eurema hecabe, assembly GCA_026213755.1. Lineage (NCBI taxonomy): Eukaryota > Metazoa > Arthropoda > Insecta > Lepidoptera > Pieridae > Terias > Terias hecabe. The sequence continues at coordinate 2,478,864 of JADANM010007051.1, read as the reverse complement.
GGAACCAATGTTTGATCCATTCTTTGGAAATCGAAACGCTATTAAAATAAAAGAAATTATTCATGCAGTTTTGATTGAAGACTATAGATCGTCTTCGGTTCTAAATTCGCGAGATACATGTGAAGGAATTAGTTCTTCTTAATTTGAACTTTGCCGCGCTTAGAGCTGTCATTGTATATGACAGAAACCTCATAATGTTTCTGTATTGCCCCTGAAAATACGTATAGAAGATCGAATTTTCTAGATAACATAACAAAATGGACCAAAATAAAATGAAGCCTTTAGCTATTATATAAAAAACAACAAATTTGATTCACCCATTTGCAGTTCTAAAGTTAAAACCCCAGAAAAATTAAATCGAATTGAGAACCTCCTTTATCCTCCGTTGAAAAGGTCATCCCAACGATATGCGAAGCACACAGTCTTCGTAAAAGCACCTGCAGTCAAAATAGTACGGAAAGCATTTCTATAAGTTCATTCTAAGGAAGTAAGATTACTTAGTCTAAATTCGACCTCCTTAGAATTAAAACTTTTTGAATCTTGGAAAAAAAAACAAAAAAAACCATCAGCCAGTTTCACTCCCGTCGCAACTTGACCAGGTAATATAGATAAAGCGAACAATTTGAAGTGCTATTGTTGATAAAAGTTAAAGTAATTAAAAATATACAACCCACGTTACCGTTGACGTAGGTAACTGTTCACGCGTTAATTTGGCCCAACCTGCTCGATACACACTTACGTAAAGTTTTGTTTAATTAGGAATTTTCGTTATCCCAATCATTAGCTGTACTAATTACATTTAGTCCGGGAAGTGTAGCCAGAATTCTTTTTAAAGTTTTCATATTAATAAATAATTATCTTAAATGAAATAACTATTTTTATTAATGTTACCTACATTATTCTATAGGTATTAATATATAAAACTAAAGAGTCAAACGCAGAAATGTAATAATTTTACTGTCTGATTTTAAAATTCATTTTGTATATGATAAGTACATTCATAAGAGTGCTATAAGCTATTTGTTTTAATATGAAAGTACAGAGAAACTCACCCTAACTAGACTAAACAAAAATTCAAAATAAGACGAATATATATAGGCCTATCAACATCCAATATAAACATCCAGATTGAATTAGGTGAAAACCTTTCTTACAGAGAAGAACAGGCAAGAAGCTCTGATAGTTGTTTTTTTTAATGGTCAATTTCTCATTTTTTTTTAATATAAAAGATAGCCTCCCAATATTCTAAACTATATTTGCACCAAGTTTCAATAAAATCAGTTTCATGTTTAAGATGTAAAAACGTCACAAACAAACAGAGTTTCATTACAATATTAGTAAGGAAGTAGGGATGATATTATGAGAATTTGTGTTTATTATGACGACAGCTTATCCTATAAGAGGCAGCTAACTTCGTACTAATCACTGGGATTATCGCAAGTAGAATAAGTACTCTGAAGTTTGCGGCGAAATATTTAAATTCTTCAGGTGTTTCGTCCATTGTGCGAGTTTGTTATTGGACTTATTTAGCATAATTTCTTTAAGGAAATCGGATTCTGAAATACGTCATGATAATTTTTAATTTAGTTATTGGTTTATAAGTCTATCTACGTTACGTTATTTATTTATTTTATTTATTTGTTACACACTTTGTTACAATATTAAACAAACAATCTTAAGCTATTGGAAATTTTGTAACTGGCGGCCTTCACTTAAAAGTGATTTCTACCAGGCAACCAATCACATGAAAAATCATATTTAAATAACAATATATTTAAAACGGTGGCGAAGTGCAAAATTAAAAAATTGTATGCCCAGTGTAGGTTTTAAAATCGAATTTGTTTTTCGATATAGTAATATTGAGATTAGCAAATTCTTTACTCGCTATGGCTGCCTTCTGAAACACTATCAAATTTTAAATAAGAATCAGTACTATTAAGATTCAAATATCTAGATTATCACAAATAAAATCTATTTTTTTATCTATTGATAAAAACAACGTTATGTTTATTAATAACACATTCTTGGAAAACGTTTCAAAGCATTTCATTTGATATATTCATAATAATTATGATCTATAATATAATATAATATTCGGAATATTTCATATAATAATTTCATCGAAAGCCGGTTTCGTGTATATTCCTAATGACCTTATAGCCTATATTATATGATTCCTCAATGTATACCATTATCAGAACTGGAACCAAAATGAAGAACGTAGTACTTCGAGGTGAATATTTTGACAGAACAAATATGAAAAAAAAACTGAATGTATTAAATACAGACCCTTTTTTACGAAGTCGGTTGATATTAAACTGCGTCGAGAATTTTTTAAAACAAAGGGCGCAAACGAGTAGGCGAGCCACCTGATGGAAAGTTGTCATCGCCGCCCATCAACACTCGCAGAGCTTGACAGCTCTGAAGCTCTAGTCCGAACACAATCGATGTCGATTTTTATTATTATCAATACAGTTTTTGCGCAACTTCGAATTGATATAAAAACTTTTTTGTTTTTTGTTTTGATTACATTCCGATAAACTGATGTGCGATCCGATTCTTTATTAGAGTATATTTAGTTTCATAGCTTGATTAGCAGTATCAAAAATTTTCGATATCGACGACGATTGCATTCGGAGCTCTCTTCTTGAAGCAAGTCGTAATTCATCGGAAATACCGCATGAGAGAACTCATTCCACAAGGTGGTGGTGGTTTCACGAGTTCATAAGAAAAAAACTTTCACTAAGAAATATCTTCGCGTACACCAGACCTTAATAGCAATGAATGGTGTTATTTAACCGTCAGTTCCTTATTAGCCAAGCCGCAATTATCCCTCAGAATGACCTCCCTAATGAGATTAGCCGATGCTTTTATTCCCCTTCAATACGTGATGCGTGTCGTCTAACCTCGTCCTGGGATCATTGTATCCCATCATAATCGAATCATTCGACTGCTATTCATTGAATTAACTTTGAGTGAAGTTAATAAAGAAGCTAGTTAAAGGTAACTTCAAAGGGTACGTTATTCTTCGAAATAAGAACGGATCTAGATTTAATATATTAGGTTTGAAAATTAATCTAAATTAGAGAATAGAAACATCTCTACTTCTCTTTGATTAAAAAAATGTAAATAGTACAAATCTCTTTCTTTTTTTAATTAAATTAGAAACCGATTATTTTTTAAATATGTTTTGATTGAATACTTTAAGTTTGAATACATGGACTAAACATACTTTTAGTATAGTAATTATTGTTAAGTTATTACCTAATTAATATTTTGCTTCATTACTATGAAGAAAATATTTAACTATTTATAGCTGATCTTTAAAGGTATTGCTACCAACGTATCTATTGATATAAAAATTGATTTTGTTTAAGGGATATTAACCATTTTATCTAAGAGGTGCTTCTTCCTTTAGTTAAAGTATAAATTCTTTAGTTTAAACCAAATAAAATATCACTTGGAAATTTGAAAAACAAAAATACAGTATAAGTAAAAAGGGTACATTTCAAATATTCGATTCGAAGTGCGAGACTTACTCAAATCTTTTAAATAAAATAAATTTTATTTTCAAATATCATGGCAGGCGCCTCGTCTTCCGTCACCGAACAATCTATCCTCAAAGTCTTTGAAGATTCCATTCAAAAGACAACCCAATTAAGAAATGTTTATGCAAATGTCCCTTCAAGTATATTTTCGAATATTACGGCTAAGTATCATCAGGGGTGAAAAAGGTCCAAATATCCATCCAATCTAAACGTTCTCGAAGGGACGATATTATGCTGAGGCACGGCTCCATCTATTCTTAGTGATTTAATTTCCTCTGATATAACAAACATATTTTTCACTTCTACACACAACAATCACCTTTATATCTTCAGGTGTAGAGTTCAACATGCCCGTGCGTGATTCTAGTATCGCTTAGGATTTGTTATTGACAGTAATATGCCAAGTTTCATGCCTGTATCGTCGGTGAAGGGGTAGAATATTGAAGATTGCTTACTTAACGTGAGATGTTTCAATTTTTGAACGTTTTTACCGGCGAGATTGCACGTGTAGGTATATATACGGGTACGTGTATGTCATGTGGAAAAAATCGTTGGTGGAAAAATATTTTTTGTTAGCAGAGAAAGACGTGTCGAAAGTGTTCAGTAAACACTATCTGTGTTTGTAAGAAAGGATTTATTGCCTAAATAATGTTTTGGATAATACAAACTAAACTAAGCGAAGCGTAAAATTGTTGGGGAATTTATTTCTTCTTTGGTCCCATTGTGCGAGCCAAATGACACTTGTGAATAATATTGTTTTCATATGAAATAAGAATGTTTTAAAGCATTATTATAATAGTACTAAGTATTTATTTCATAGAAAAGTGATTCAGATTCTTATAAATAATTTAACAAATATATCTTTCTGTATTATATTAATTAACAATATTAGTAGTATTCTTTCGTTACAGCTGTTAATGTCATTGTAAATATCTAAAGATTATCACATTGAAGAATTGTAAACATAGTATTGTGGTTGTTATTTAAAAAAATCTTTATAAATAATAAAAATAATATTGTCAAAGTAAATCTGTTTTTATGTAATCCATGACTTAGTGATTATCGTAGTCTCCTTGCTGTTTTATATAATAGACACATATTCTTACTCTTACGTTACTACGTTTAGGTCGCGTCATTTATGTTTAGCGCTGGACGAGAATAGCTGCGCATCGGTAGAATCGCGCTCGTAATTGACGTATTGGTGCGAGAAAGACAACACGACTGGGTCAACCAATCAACGCTCGCGCGCCCGACGATAACGCACCGCGCCGTTACCTCGATACCTTATTTTTGACTTCTGAGCAGGTTTCGTTCAGCGTTAAAGATTCGTGACGCGACCTATACTTACAGTTTTAGGTAAAAGTGTATTGTGTACTAACAAGAAAACAAAAAAGCTATTCACTTTAATCGCGTAACAATAAATTGCTATCACAAAATTAATGAGGTTCAAATTAAACACAGGTTATTTAATTTGCGGCTGCAACGTACAGACGCTTTATGTTAACAAATTTTAATATTAACACCGCAATTCCATCACAGTAATTACGATAATTAGCCAAAGTCTATGCATATTTTACTCTTCCTGAAATAATATATAGCATAAACGTATAACGTTCAGTATATAGTGTATCATCTATGTATAACGCATAGACTGATGGTCCCTTAATAATCGGTCCGCCGTAAGTGATGCCAAAACTGTATACATGTAGACGTTAACAGAACGTGCGTATAGGTCGCGTCATTTATGTTTAACGCTGGACGAGAATAGCTGCGCATCGGTAGAATCGCGCTCGTAATTGACGTATTGGTGCGAGAAAGACAACACGACGGGGACAACCAATCAACGCTCGCGCACCCGACGATCACGCGCCCCGCGCGCCGCGCCGTTACCTCGATACCTTATTTTTGACTTCTGCGCAGGTTTCGTTCACCACACACTCAATAAAACGCACACAAGCTCACCGATAATGTGGAGAAATTTAAATCGACAAAAAACATTCTAATTTTGATGCGATAGATATAGTATGCACTACGGCGACGATCTATGTACGTGGATAAAATTTTTCTTGGTGGAAATGGCTTCACTGTGTATGCTCAAACTGCGGTTCTGGGTTTTATTATTCTATGGTGTTTTGATAAGATGTGTTGCCAGTATTAATAACTAATTTAAGCATAATTATCCGATATATAAGATTGCGTCTCTATTTAAGTTAAGAGATAATATCGCGGAATGGATTGTTTTGATTAGTTCCCAATTTTCTTATTCTAACATTATAAAGAATAATAATTAATAGTGAATTCGTTTTTTATGAGTATTGAGAGAATCTTAAAGATTTTTAAGTAATCTTAGTAATATTTTTCGGTATATTAAAATGTTTCATATCAGATTGGATTTTCAGGTTTTGACGATTCATGTATTGGTTGTGTGGGGATGTATAGATTATTATTAGCAAGTAGGTAGATGAGATATAGGATATGTCCCCTAACAACATGTCAACAAACAATGCCCATAAAAACGACGTTTTATTTCTAAATATCGTTTATTAAGACTAAATTAAATTCGCTAGCGAGTTTAAAAACCTCACGTGGTATATCAATAGAATTGTATAACAACTCGGAAGTCAGATGTTAGACACAATTAGAGGAGAAACAACAAGTTGCTAAGAACAGGGTAATGGAGTGGAACGCGCTGCCTTGAGGCGGGCCAGAGAATTGGCAGACTTGAAATTATACCTTTATTATATTACTAGCTTCGCCACGCGGTTTTATCTGCTTTTATGCAAGTATTATACATATTATAAACCTTCTTTTTGAATCACTCTATCTGTTAATAAAAAACGTAAGCAAATCGGTTTCAAATTTTTAGAGGTTTAAGAATACAATAATTGCTCTGTAATCACGGGTCGGTGTTTTTTTTTTTTTTATAACATGAAGAGGGGAGACGAGCTGGACGCACTCCTGATGGTAAGAGTAACGCCAGCCCATAGCCAATGTAGTGCTACCCGGAACTTTGCTCCGGGCAGGGGTGCACTACACCGACGCTCCCCACTTTGAGTCGTCAGATGTTAAGACTCATGAGCCCAGTAATTTCGCTGGCTACAGTGCCCTTCAGACCGGAGCACAGTGACATTTTCACGTCACTGTTCAGGCGGTAAAACGTCTGGCACTGTGGGGGTACCCACCCAGTCGGTCTCCTGCGAAAGAGACCTACCCCCGGTGTAGCTATAGGTCACCAATTTGTAAGTATTATTTATTTTTTAACATTTTGAATTATATACATGTCGAGGTTCCAATTACACGCAATAAAATTAATAAGCCTGTAAACAAAGAAACCATATTTATGGTTATGAAACTATTTGGCAGGCTTGGCAGGCTGAAATAATTTTAATTAAAACAAACACAATAAAACATTTTGACATGTCATTGACAGTGACAGCGCTTAGCGCGGCAAAATTCAAATTAAGAATAACGATTGTTTACAAATACCTACTTAAGTAAAACTCATAGTGCGTGGCGTCTTTAGAATTTAGCTGCTAGTACCAGTCTTAATGCATTGTTATTGAAGATGTGTTCTCTGTTTTGATACAATTATAGCTATAAAACGACGTTAATTATTATATGAAATAAAAAACAAAATATTCTTGAAAATGGGCTAGTAGGTAGATTTGAATTTTATTAGTTTGCATAAAGACGATCTTACCATTCTTGTGTATTTTTTATCTATGGTAATGTCATATAAGTTGTTTATTTGAATATCGAACTGTCAAATGCAGCTTCACTGACTGTCTTGAGGGGTGCTGTCAATTAATGTTTGACAGTTGACTGAAAATCTGACTATTGTCGTCATAGATTTATTCTCATTCCAATTTCAATTTGTTTCAGGTGCCAGCCATTATAGAAAAATAACTCTATTTTTTATATATAGTATAGGGGGCAAACGAGCAGGCCAGTCACCTGTGGTCATCGCCGTTAATGAACACTCGCAGAGCTTGACAGCTCCGGGGTGGGTTGCCGACCTTTGAAAGAGATGTACGCTCTTTTCTTGAAGCACCCCAAGTCGTAATTCATCGGAAATACCACATGAGAGAGCTACAAGGTAGTGGTACGTATATGTATTGTATATTCATTGTATAAATGTTATATTCCAATAATTAATACACGAACAACGGACAACAAATTTTGAGGCGATCACGATGTTGCTCATTATATATTATAGGTAAATAACGATTTCAAAATTTTATAGCAACAGTCATGCGAAATAATGTTGGGAACATTCTCAGAAACATCGGAAAATGTTCATCATTCAATTACGTCGTAACTTTTAATTTCATAATTATCGGTGGCTTGCGCGTAGGATCCGTAGAGAATAGGGTTCTGTAGTCATCATTATAGTACCTGGGCTTAACAAGCGGGGTTAGTATTTATTACAATGACCGGAAAATACTTTTAAATTAAGGTCCAAAATTTTTTTTATAAAATTTCTAAAATTTTTGATAATTATATTTTTCGAGCCACTTGCTTAGTTTAATGAGGGCCATATACTTATACATTGTTAAGAGCGTGTGTTAGCTATAGATGTGTGTGTTTGTGTGCTTTTCGTGGAATAAACAGTGTGAATACAGCAACCGGTAATTTTACTTATCCCTCCATTAGGTACTTAATATACCTACCAATAGTAATATAAAAAATTATAATTTATGTAAAGATACTTCATACTATGAGATAGACATGAAAAAGACGTGTAAGAATCATACCCAATTTACAGGTAGATGAGGTGACCCGAATAATATTTTTGGCCATTTTACTTTAGTACTTTGTCAACTTCGAAAATAAAAAAAAAACTAATTTTTAACTAAAGTTTCACTTTTCTAACACTGGCACTTCTAACCGCCATTATAAAACTGGTATTAAGGTCATCTAGACTAGTGAACCTCCTTTTTTTTGTAAGTGGAGAAATCCTCATAGGATACCCATGGACTTCGGGGAAGGTCCACGGGTTATGTCGGACTTCTACCGACCAAAACCCCAATGTTTATCGTTCTGCCGCAGTGAGTGGGGATCCCGGGCACCTTCGCAGACTCTTCCGCGATGAACTATTGAACCCTAAAATGACATTGTAGCAAGGCACAATGGAATACGTAATTTTACATTTAATTTTAATTAAATAATTAAAATTAAATATATAGGTATGTTGAAGGATTCGATGAACAACGAAAATACGAAACGCAACATCACATTTGAAATTTAACATAGTTATTATACTATTCATTTGCAACACAAAAGGAAATTGCAAAATCGGTTCAAGCCTTACTAATACACATGTTTATTAGTATTTAAACTATACTTTGATTTGTTTAATGCTTATTATTATTATTATCCGATCTTAGCGACAAAGCGATATATCTAAGGTCTATTTCACATAAAAATTCTAGCCTCTTCGGAGTATACACATTGTATTTAAATTTCTATTTACTTATATCTGTATTGAAAACTATTAAAAAAATATATTCTTAAAAAAACCTAGAATGTTATTGGCCTATCTTTATGCCGAATACCTGAGATCAATGACACCGATACGTTTGTAAACTTTGACTAATTGGCGTGGAAATTAAGACGTAAGCTCTGAATTCAGAAATTTCAAATTCTTTCCGCAACCGTCGATCTATATCGTACCCTCCTCCTTTGTAATACGGTTGATTTTCACCTTTCGTTAACACACGGAGTAGCGTCACATTTTATGAGTTGTGTGTGTAAGAGGAAAATGTTTGTGTGTTTGTTTGTTCGAGTGAGCCGAGCTGTAAACATGGTGTTATTTGAGTTGTGAAGGAAGAGCTTTGGTATGGAAATAACAATAAAATATTACGTTCTATGTAATAGGTACTCGCTGGAAAATTCCCAGTAATTTTATTAGAGACGTATTTGACGAAGGCATTATATATTTTTTATGTGTATACGTTTTACTGATTCCATAGTAAATAAGCGTTTGCAAACATGTGTTGGGAGATTGTCCCTCTTCATAGCTAAAAAGGAAATATGGAAGAAATTCATGGGATAATAATGAGATGTACTATTAATGATATTCTGTTTGTAACGTTTTAATGAGGAACTTTTAGAGTAATTTTGAAAATATCGTTACTAAATACAGCTAAATCATTTTTGTAAATTGGGCTATGTTTTATATGTATAGTATCAGTCTCAATGTTAAAGCATGCAAATAATATGGATATAATATGCTTAATAAAGTATAGTCATCTAAAAATATCGTAATGTATGATTTTAACGCTTTATTTTCTCTAAATAAATGTTATCATAAAAATACTAAACATTTGTTTAACTAGTAATTTTTAAAACAGGTACCATTCATTTCATCGCAATCGATTTAATGGTTTTCACGTTCAATGTTGCTGAAAACACACCGCTAATGTCGTGACTATAATTAATAATAGTTTATTTGTATCGAAATTAGGACTTGCTTTTTAACTGACTTCAAAAAAAGAGATGTCTTAATTCGACCGTATACATGTTTTTTTTAATTATAGTGTTTGGTTATATAAACACGGGCGTAACTTCAGCGCGTGGGTAGTATTGAAGGTACTATCGAGTGCTATCTCGACACAGGGTATCGGAACAAGGACAATTTGGCCGAAGCTCTCTCATACAATATGCATACAAATCCAATGCGATCTGCACTACACAGTCCGAGAAGGTGAAGCCAATTTGGAATTTAATCTCGTATTGCTTTCTAGGAATAAAAGGAGATTGTTTCTAATATAGTTCATCATTTAGGTATTATAGATTTAAACTTGGTCCTATATCCTATCTATCCTATCCTACTATCCTACTAATTACTACTTAAACTTGGTCCTATATCCTATCCTACTATCCTACTAATTACTTATAAATGCGAAAGTAACGTAAAAGTAAGTCTGTCTGTCTTTCCATCACGCTAAAACTATTGAACCGATTAGAACGAAATTTAGTACAAAGATAGAAAAGAGGGTTATAAGGGGGGATGGGGGCGTCAAGTTTATATGAAAGTCCACGCGGACGGAGTCGCGGGCAACAACTAGTTGTAAATATAAACAAAAACTCGACTATTATAATATTCATACAAGAAAACGGTAATTTTCATAGCTAGTCTCTAACACGTGTTTCGTATAACGTTGAATGTCATTTTATTAAAATATTCTTATATAAAGTAAATTGTAACATAAAAGCTGCGATAATTGTTTGACATGTTCTATATATATCTTCAGATGATGAAAACAGTCTGACGTAATCCTCTCGCGAACGTGATTAATTCAATAACTTTTATTACATTTTGAATATATCTTATCTTAGAAACATTTTGAATACAATATAATATGTATAGAGTTACATAAATGTCTATTAAGTTCGAGATCAAGACAGTCAAAACATAATTTGAAATCTATTTCCAGTTATTAAATTGTAGACATTGATATCATAAAATAGGCTTATGTTTTCAGTATAAGTAAATGCTTTATTTGAAGAAATAATATAAGAGCGTAAGAGACACAATTTCACGTAATTTGACGCGGCACGGATGTTTAGCGCTGGACGAGAATAGCTGCGCATTGATAGAATCGCGCTCGTAATTGACGTATTGGTCCGAGAAAGACAACACGACTGGGGAACCAATCAACGCTCGCGCACCCGACGATCGCGCGCCCCGCGCGCCGCGCCTTCGCCTCGATATCTTATTTTTGACTTCTGCGCAGGTTTCGTTCAGCGCTAAATTCGTACCGCTACTTATACCATATAGTATTTTTAGTCAAAATTGTTTAAAGAACCTTTTTTTATGTTCAGATTTGAAATTTCTGTTACGCTTATTATTCTTATTTGACAAATTAATACCCCAATCAACACTTAATTTACTCTCTATTCCATAATGTAATCAATGTTAAATTATTTCCGCATCACAACGCTTAAAATCCTGGTTTATTTTTAGCACATCCCAATCTAAATCGGTCCAAGGAACTATTGACACAATTAAAATAAATTTAACACAAATAAAAGCGTTTTAAGAAGCAGCGCACATCCGATACATTAGTTGTCCCGGACAAGAGGCCGGGAGCGAATAAATCCCGAATCTTGCTCTCAAAGCACTCGATTTTAATCAAGCACAAGCTATGAGCGAAAGCGGTTTTGATTCAATAAAAACATTTTTATGATTGAAAAATTGATATAAATTTGTGTGTAGACTCAACAGGGATTATTATTATTTCACTTTCTTGTCTTGATCGTGATGGCAATCAAATGTATGTACAGTCAAAATAAATGATTTGCGTTTTTAAATTGACAAACATTTATGTATGCATGCAACAAATAATACTTATGCACAACCTGAATATTTTGTATATCGGTAACTTTAGGTACAAAATGACAAATTAGTATTTATTTATACTAGTTCAGTAGTCAGGTGCTGACTTAAATTGTAATTATATTTAAATGATTCATGAAAAATAAATTTATTATTGTAATGAAATCGCTATATCCCATACCTTGGACCGTCTACCGGTGTCCGCTCGGAATATTAAGTCTCCATTGAAGCCAATAAGAGCAGCAAACAGCCGCTGTAACCAGATTGCACTTTTGTGGGCTTACATAACTCGGTTCCGACTGTAATCATTATGATCGAGTTAACGTCGAGAGGATGCTAATTTTTATAGGTGACGATTTGTGGACATGTCATAAGCGGCAGCGGGTGAGTGTGAGTTTTATAGCTGTGATGTTGTGCCTTATCCAATATAGTTGTATTATGTTGATGGAATTTTTTCGTATAAATAATTTTGAGTAAACATACGTTTACGTCGATACAACCTTGCATATTTAAATTTGTAATATCCAAGTTTAAAATTCTTTGCAGCGAAAACTTTAAGCTTTAAAATAACACTTTTTCAGTTTTAGATGTATGTAATATGTTTATGATTTCAACTCGATAGCTCTATGAGGTAATCGAGGTATATCGAGGTAAAACGCTTTGATAGATACATATAAGGACGTCACGTGATCCTTAAATTTCCATCTCATTTTTACAAGGGAAACAAAGAGACATTAACTAAAAAATATAACAATAATATTAACTTGAAACGTAATCGACAATAAGTTATTATGAACTTAGATCTAACTTAACCGGAATCCAATCAAGAAGGCCTTATTAGTTTGTCCCACGCAGTAAACCTTCGATTCCATCTCATACGTGATCAGATCTGGTCCCACGAGTATTGCAAATGTCCAATATTGCAGTGCTTCAGAAATATCTTCTATCCGATATAAATCTTCTATCTATAATCTATATCTTTATATCTTAACAAGTAGAATATATTGTCTATAGACCAAAATTTACTAATCTGCAGGCCTTGCTAAAGAAAAAGAAAGAAAGAAAAAACGCTTTAATAAATGAAATCTTGTCAGACGTACCGAATTATTTTGTATGGTAAGGATTTAGCATTACCCCTATTTCCATTTACTATTCACCTCCCTTTTCGAAAGACCCTCTTAAGTTCCCAGGCTGTCTGTGGTCTTGGAAACCACAGGAAGATCATAAAGTTCTGTAAACAAGCAGCTTTTTAAAATTATTCTTTTGCTTATATACTCTATGAAAAAAAAAAATCGCTACCCGATTCTGTTCTAATAACGAGCTATAACTGTTATAGAAGATTATTTATTTTTACATGAAAATATAAAAAAAAACACCTTTGTCTTTCACGAACTTATACCGTTCAAATTAAGAAGATTATTTTATCATGTATCCTAAAACGAATTTGTGATTTGTTCAAATTTATAAATCAAATTGTATATAACCTGTTACTTTATTGTATTTTTCCACCTTCAATTTTCCCAATAATCATTCGTTTCACCCAAGAAAGATATTGCAATTTTTCGATAGATTAATCGTCGAACCGCAAGGGATCACAGATATCATAAACAAGTCATAAAGTAAACATCTACACACGATATTACGGACAGTATTTATTCCTACCTCATTATTAGCTTCCGACCCAATCCTCGCCGAGGCTCACATTCGTCCACAGTCCCACAGCTACGGTAGAGAAATCGACGACCACCCAACCTTGACCGCCTTCCCCTCCCGCTTATCATAACGAACAGGAAGTTTACCGTACCATTGCTTAAAAGCGGGAGGTCAATTGCATTGGTTATGGCCGTTCCCTCGAGTCTAGTTGAAGACACCGCAACCAGAACAGCTTGAGCTTCCTCGCCGCGCGTATTGCTCAAATTCCTTGGCATGTAAACGGTAGTTGGGTACAAGATATGGGTCATTATAGAGTGGTCTGCGGATTATGATCTGATATCAGCGGTTATTGGGAGGCGTCTCCGGCCCGAGGTGTCACAAATGGGGTTTCTGCTTCGTTTGCTGCGACTGTATTTACTTTTCGATCGACAGAAAATTTTTCACTCTTATTGTAAATGTTTACGTTTTGATTTTTTCAGCATACTACTGACATATAAGCGATGTACATAATAATACATATATGAAATTAATATGCCTTTTTTCTACTAATACATATTAAAAACGCAAAAATGTATAGAAATATATTAGTTTCTCTTTCACGAAAAAGCTACAAAATAGATTTCGCTGACATTTCGTCTTAATAACTGTTAATATCTGCGGGAGGGCCTGGTGTCCTGAAATACGGGCTTGTAGCCTAGTTTAGGCACCAGACTCAATACAAATGTCCCTGCGAATTGTAATTGTATTGAATATTAAATTAAGATTGTATTTATTGTATTGAATGTATAAATAAATAATTATTATTTGGCATACATTAATACCTATAATACTTTAAACCCCGGTGTTGAGACGAACGAATACTGTCCAGGTAAAACCTTAGAACGTGAGTTTTACATAGCAATCGAACGAGCAACAAGGATTTAGTAAATAAAGGTAAATATACAGGTAAATCTTGTCCGCAAAAGTTCCGGCTTCAAGGAAGGAACTCAGACAGTTTCGGCCGGCGAGCCAGATTACAGTGACTTTTGAATGAGGCTTAACCCCTTATTGCATGAATTATGAAGGAGGCAGAAAAAAAAATT
>JADANM010007051.1:2444264-2460334 GCA_026213755.1 Eurema hecabe | reverse complement strand
TTCCTGGGATTTGAAATGTTAAAATCTGATACAATGGGTCTTAGGTACCATTGAACGTTTCTATTTTAAAAGAGCAACTAACCGGTTCTTCTCTGTAGGAACTGCCTTGAGAGCAAATTTTTGTTTTGTGATACTATAAGGCTAACAAAATTCATAAGTTTTTACATACATATTTACAGTAATACATAACATACGAACCATTATATAACATTCCATAACACACATAATAAACTCAGAATATTTGCCCCTTAAACAGTACAAAACAAATAAAAAAAAGCTTTGCTTTAAAATTATATCATTGTATACTTGTAATATAGTGTCGCTCGAAGTTTGCTCATTAAAATGCCCTTGTGTCTATAGAACAAAGTCGCTTTGTACCGCTGTAAACTGAGGTAGCCCGAGATTAGTCTTTGTACACTTTCTTTATGAAGCTGACAAGATTTGTAAATTCTTTAACGATAAATATTTTTATACGGCGCTGAAGAGACGTCACTTTTTTATTTTAGAGCAGCTACTTCCTGTGTTCTACTTTAATTCGGTTGTATTTTAATAGTGAATATATAAGTAACTAACTATATAAGTCCAAATTTTATCATTGTATTTGTACGTGAAGTATTTTTTCACTATATTCAATACATAGAATAAAACAAAGTCGCTTTATTTTGTCTGTCCTTATGTATGCTTAAATATGTCAAATGACGGCCGATTTTTACGCGTTTTTAACTTAATCATTCTATATCCTATGTGTTATCACACATGGATAAATGCTGATAAAACTACGGGTTGGTTTAATGTGAACTGTAAGTAAGTATAAGTATATCAACTAAATATTATGTCTATAAATTGAAAATTCAAAGTTCATACTTGAAGGTAAAATAGCGTTTAATTATAATAAACTAAAGCGTCGGGAAGTAAAGTTGTTTGAATTAAAGTTTGCGTCGAGTTTAAACCAAATTTCCATCTTATAAAGTGAGACTGCCCAACTTTTGTTTACTCACTGAAACGTTTTTAAGACATGTGTCTTGTTATAATGGACGAGAGGTAGCGGCTTGTCTTTTTTCATATACAAATTGGGTGCTTTTGAACAAAATTCGATATATGGACTGGTTAAGTAAAACCTATGCATACCTATATAACAAAAGATTTTATGTAGTGGTAAAGATCACAATATTCTTAGAAAAAAAATACTACGTCAAAATTTCTTTATTTCATAAGTATATCACGGAGATGGCAAGAGGAAATAAAATTAATTATGTGTTAGATTTGACTTGATCCATTTAGGATTTCAACTATTTTACAACCTAGATCGAAGGCCAAACCTATAAAAAAAATTAATGGAATAATGGAAGAGATTAATAATTTATTGTAGTATTATTATTATTATTATATATGACCATTTTTTTATTTTGTTCTCTACAAACTTGATTGTCAAAATTGTCTTTGAAAGTACCAGGACACCATAAAACCAAAGAGCGTCCGCGCCAGCTCGTCCCACGTTACCTTTAACCTCGCCCGATGGCCCGCTGAGCCCAGGTGCAAAACTTGCTTGTTTGACACTTCCAAGTTTATTCCGACCGTAACTTACACTTGGCGGGCCAACGGTCATCGCCGGTAATAGAACCGGGATTTTTGAACAGGGTAGTAGTGTTTCTATAGTAGTTGTAACAAGGAAGAAATCCGTTTGGTATATTTTAAGGTAAAAGAGAAAAACATTGAAAAATATTAAGGAAATAGGCTATTGAAGTTGCTTATGATCCTTAAGATGGTGCTTTGGTTCCGATTTTTCTTTACTTTATCTCTTTTATTAACGATTGAAACTTACTCAATTAAATATTATATAATGAATGTTATATATTACATAATTATTATATGATGAGACTGTTGTTGTTTTTAAGTCACCTAGCAACATACACACACTTACCTCTAATAATTCCTCTCGTAATTTTGTAAGATTAATAAAAAACCATTATAAATAAATAAATAATATTTATATTTTTACTTAAAACAAACTCTGAAACCTAAAATATGGAAACAGCAAAACATAAGAAATGACTAAAAACTCTTCGCTACACTAAAATAAATTATGTAAAACACGAACGTCAAGACGAATTCAAAACACCAGGAAATAAGCAACGATAGGAGGTGTTCTGAGCATCTAGTTCAGCATAAAGCACGTAGTTAAATATTAAATAGAGTGTTTTAGTCGTATGTGACGAAATTTCGCTCGAAGACACGTCGGGAACAAGATGTAATGTTGCGCCGAACACCTAACTGCTTTAGAGCAGTCTAGACAACTGTGAAGGGTGACAAAGTATTTTTGGTTTTATGAGATATTTCTAAATAGTTTATGTATAATAGTTGTAACTTCATATTAGTTATTTATGTGCATAGTTGATACTGAAGCTAGGTAAGCATAATATAAATACTAAAGTACTTATATTTTTGTTTTGTAAAAATAAATTCATAAATCAGTTAATCTTCCTTCTTAGTGTGTTGTGACATCATATCGCATATTTGCATTCGCATTAAAAGTTGTCAAATTAACGAGCAAAACAAGCGCAAAGAAGTCTCATGTTTCCTTTTTTTTTATATGAATAAAAAGCCGATATTGGACCGCGATCTCACTTGATCGTAAGCGATGATTCACACCAATAGGTCATGTCTACCTAGAACCTGAGTCTTAAGAACCCCCAACTCATACTCCCCGGGAAATTCGGATGCTGTTCCACCTCTTTCGTTCCGTCCATTGCCGTTCGCGGTATTAGAAGGAAAAAAAATCCAAAGCACATACAATCAAACTATACACAAGAACGTATTACAACACGTATTAAACAATTCACACAGATAGGAAAACAGAAAAAGTCACCGTGGTCCGGAAAAGAAATACCACTCAGCAAGTGTCGGACCTACGAAGAGCCCCAACGCTGAATATCAGTGGCTCCAAAAACTTCACGTAGGTTCGTGATTTTTTTTTAATCTTAGAAATTTCAAACGCATGGTGCTTCAAAGTATCGCATTAGGCAGGCGTGAGCTCGTCAGCCTGATTCTCAACGCAGGTGTGCTCTGTGCAACTATTTAGAGTTCTTGGTCTCGTTAGTGTCCCAGATTATAATAATGCGGGCGAATTTAATTGAACTGTTTCCAACTTGGAACGAAGTTAAAAACAGTTTTAGCGAGCGCTTTTATATAGCGGAGATAATTTGAACGGGTTTTACGATCATTGATGTTTCGTACGAATTTGCATGCTCTCTGCAATACATATATTATATCACGAGACTTTAAATGCTCTACTTATGTTTTTTGATTCCACAATCTAGTCTTCAGCTTTTCCAATAAGTTTCTAATTTTTT
This sequence comes from Eurema hecabe, assembly GCA_026213755.1. Taxonomy (NCBI): domain Eukaryota; kingdom Metazoa; phylum Arthropoda; class Insecta; order Lepidoptera; family Pieridae; genus Terias; species Terias hecabe. The sequence goes on along the minus strand of JADANM010007051.1, from coordinate 2,456,984 downwards.
TAAATCCTTGCTGGTTTTTTAATGAAAGTAATTGAGTACCAAGTAGGTAGTAAGTATATATAATAAAATAATTGGTTCCCTTTAACAATGTGGATTAGAAAAAACAATGAATTACTAGTACGCATTCAAAATTTTTATTACAAGCTCAAAATATTTTTTTCCGGATCTAGTCTGTATACAAAGTACGAATCTATTAAAAGAAGCTATGACTACAGCAATTGTTATTAAAAACATACTATTTCCGAACCTGTCTATATATCAGAGCTATAAATTAAAACCGGTACAGAGCTGTAATTCAAAAGGCATTACGCGATAAATCTTACGGAAACTGAATACGATATTCCGCCTAACTCGACTTTAATGAATACAGGTGTGCTGTGTCTCGCGCTAATGTATGTAGTGTGAAAAGGACAGTATGATGTACTGATGCAAGTTTAAAAACCATATGCAAAAAAAAATCGGTAATAATATACTGAGATTTAATGGAAACCGCAGCTTTTTAACTCTGATAGTTATCGTATTGTATAAATAACTAGCTGTTGCACGCGACTTCGTCCCCGCCGATTTGTTTTCCTATGGAAAAATAAATCGATTTTAGAGATTAAGTTTTCGTTCCTATTAGTCGCAGCGTGATGTAGCCTAAAGCCATCCTCGATAAATTGTCTATTTAGTAAAAAAATATTTTTCAATTTGAACGAGTAGTTTCTGAGATAAGCGCGTTCAAACAAACAAACAAACTCTTCAACCTTATATTTAGTATAGATATAAATGTGCCTTTTTTTTTTGATGAAACAAATTCTAAATCAGCAATAACAAGAACTAGAATAAATGGAATTTTATTGTATCATTTGTTTTGATGTATCTAAAAGATATTTTACACATTATATGAAATAAAAATTTTTGACTATTGACTTTGATTTACTGGGTTAGTTTTATGCACGGGGTTTTCCTTTCACAAGCAGTAACAGAATAAAAAGTCTTGTATTTAATCATTATTACTTAATCCAGACTGAAATCTACCAGCATGCTTCGAAGCAAAGTTGCACTGGCGACTCCTCCGATGTTGCCCGTTACCTGCTTACCATCAGGTGGCCCGTTTGCTTTTACGTTGAGCTTACAAATAATAAAATCCAGTCAGTAAAATCCGCCGGAAAGATTTTTTTTTATACTATGAAGAGGGGAGACGAGCTGGACGCACTCCTGATGGTAAGAGTAACGCCAGCCCATAGCCAATGCAGTGCTACCCGGAACTTTGCTATAAAGCCCAACTCCGGGCAGGGGTGCACTACACCGACGCTCCCCACTTTGAGTCGTCAGATGTTAAGACTCATTAGCCCAGTAATTTCGCTGGCTACAGTGCCCTTCAGACCGGAGCACAGTGACATTTTCACATCACTGTTCAGGCGGTAGAATGTCTGGCACTGTGGGGGTACCCACCCAGTCGGTCTCCTGCGAAAGAGACCTACCCCCGGTGCATTAACAAACATAGGTACAAACATTTTTACAAGTTTCTCATTAGCTGCTAATTTAAGCATTATTTGAGAGAATTTGAGAACAATTGCCAATTTTAAGTAATGATTAAAGAACTCACCACATATATTGTATTAAGGAATCTATTCGTTTATAAACACATATCTATTCCGGTATGATAATTCTGCAATAATTTAAAGCAAGATATATCATGTTTATTGACTTCTGTTCCTTTAATCAAAGCGCTACGATCATTTTACCTTGAAAACAAATATGTTATGCGAATATTAAATGCTTACGGAATTTCGTCTGAGACCTCAATATGTAATATTTTGGAATCCCCGTATACCTGCTTATATGATACTAATGGATTTGTAGGTAATATTATGATTGTAATTAAAAATTGTAACCGATCGCGTTGTGGTAAGGGTGGATTTACACCAAACGAGCGAATGCTCATTCTATCCCCACTACCTCAAATTCTTCTAGTGTAAACAGGCGTAGAGCATTCTTTCGTTGTTCTTAGTGCGTTCGCAAAGATTCTAAAGAATATTTTAAGAATGCTCGCTCGCTCGATGTAAACGGCGCAAGAGCGCATAAACAGTTGCTTAGAACATTCTAGCGTGTTCGGACGCGCTCGCTCCACTGAGCGGTCTCATCTCTTGTTTACACCAAATGATTAAGAAAGAACATTCTAGTTCTACTTCTAGTTCGTTGTTCGTTTAATGTAAATAGATACGTCAAGCTTTTGTTTACACTAGATATTAACGAAAGAATGCTCTAGTTCTAACTCTAGCTCTATGTTCTTTTAGTCTAAATCCACCTTAACAGCATAGCGTCTTTTACTCTGAAAAAAATCGTTCGATTATGAAATTGGAAATACAAACTGGTTGTTATGTTTGGAATTACAAGGAAACAGGCAGATGACTGGTATCACTTTAATGGCCGACAACCAAAAGCCACCACGTGATGGAAGATTCACATCTACCTTCGTATAATGTACATCCAAATACCCAATAATAAAAATAAAACTTAAGCATTTAGTTAGGCCTATAGTTATTTATGTAAAGGATAAAATGTCTGTCTGTCCATTTGTTCGATCTTTTTGATGTACGGAACCCACTGACTAAATTATTAATCTTTCACAATAAACCAATACTGATATAATAGTCACCTGCAGCTATTAAAGACAATTGCATTTCAAAATCGCTTTTTTGTTTTGAAACATGATGTTACCCGCGACTCCGGCCGCATGAACCTTAGTGTAAAATTTGACCCCTGATTACAATATTTTTCAGTTCAATTGTAACCTATGTCCTTTCTCAGGTTCTAGACTATCTGTGTACCAAATTTGATTAAAATATGTTCAGGAGTTTTGGCGTGAAATCGACACTAAAATACAGACAGAAATATTTTTCCATTCAAAATATTTCTATGGAATAAAACAATCATTAAAAGGATCTATGTTACTTTAAGTGGCGTATTTTTTAATATTGAATCAACAGATATCATTAATTCGAAATTAAAAGCTGTTACTAGTGGATTCAATAAAATGTTTTATTGAAATTTAAGATCCCGAAATCATTGAGTCGCTCTCGACTTAATTAATAACAAATATCAATTAGAACTTTATCGATTGTTTATACTGAAACTAGATTTGGTTAGGAATTTATGGATATTTCTTAATAATAATTGTTGTGACGACATAAATATAATAATATTCATTTCTATACTAATATTATAAAGAAGTAAAATTTGTGTGTTTGTTAAATTGTAAGGGGTAATCTCGGGATGTAATGAACATTATTGCTGATTGTCATAGGATATATAAAAAAGGATTGTTAACATTTTGCCCAACTGAGTGGGCACGGGTCCGCTACTATATTAGACCCCCCCTTCCTTCCCTTATTACCCTTTTTACCAATTGAAAATTAGCCTATGTTTTTCTCAGGCTTTAGACCATATGTGTACAAAATTTCATTACAATCGTCTCAGTAGTTTTGGCGTGACAGAGAGACAGACAGAGTTACTTTCGCATTTATAATATTAGTATGGATTAGCATAACTGTAATATAACTATAATTACATAAATATTAAACAACTAACTATGAACGAAATTACTACAACGAACTTATTTTGAATACCTACAAATAAAAATATATAAAATTAATAGTCTCAGTTATTGGATATCGAAAACAGATCTTTCATTCAGTTCATCAATCAATCATTTTAAAAAACTCGATTAAAATTGCATAATTAACTGTCTGTTAATAACTCGACGTTTGGTTTTGATCGATTTCTACGAAAACCTGTTAAATATTTTCAGTAGGAAATGAGAAAAATAATAATTAATAAAATGTTTTTGATATGGGCTCCGATTTATTTGGTTGTGGATTGATTTATTTTTGATAGTGCAATATGCCTAATAAAACTATACTAGCTTTTACCCGTGTCTTTTCTCGCATTAAATCAATTAAATAAATACGGGAAATAAAAAGTAGCCTTCATTCTGTTACCTTAAAGAATATCTATACCCTACTCAGTGTTCCTACCATTCCAGTCTTTCTTTACAAATAATTACAAAGGTTGCCTGGAAGAAATCACTTTTTAGTGATAAGGCCGCCTATTACAATTCTTCTGTTTCTGTATAAATAGTCTTTAAGTTTTATATGTAATAAAGGGTAAATAAATAAATAAATAGAATATTTGTATAAAATTTCATAATGATCGGTCCAATAGTTTTTGCGTAAAAGTGTAAAAAATATCCCTACTTTTCTTTGTAAGGATTAGCTTGGAGTTAAGGGCTTACTGAATGAGTATATTTTCGAATTTTGTTTGTAAAATGGAGTTTTCTCTCAACCCTAGTTAAAAAAGCACTTTGTATCTGTTATAGTAAGTTTGCTTAGAAGAAAATACTTATTAGTAAGACAGCTCCACGCTTGTTTCATTAGTTTGTAAGATATTAATGTATTTGTAGTTTGTTAAATAAACTATCAAATAAAAATCTCTAAACAGTTGTACAGATTTCGGTCGGCAACCCACTCCAGAGTTGTCAAGCTCTGCGAGTGTTCATGGGCGGCGATGACCACTTACCATCAGGTGGCACGCCTGCTCGTTTGCCTGTTATATAAAAAAAAAAATTTAATGAAATTTAGAACAGATATAGGCTGCAGTTTGTTGAAGTATAGATATTTTTTTGACACTAATAATGGTCCAATTATTAATGGACTATTAGTCTATGCGTTATACGTCTATGTTATAAGATACATAACATACGATATGGCATGTTTCTCGTAACGTAATACCCGTAACGTCTTGTAAATCTGACTGTGACGTAGATCCGACAATCGTCTGTAATAGACTACAATATACAGCTATTATGGAATATATTACACTGCCTTTAATATAGGTTGCTTTAATAATGATTCGTAGTGTCTGGAGTAATATTATAAAAGTTTGTCTTAATGTGGATCTATAAATCGAGAGAAGAAAATGGATTTATACTATAATATTATTAAATAACAAATACTTAAATAAATTTAATGTAAGAAAGCCTTTATGAACGAGCCTTTATTTTATGCACTATTTGAAATTTTTTAAGATCCGAGTGTTGCTATGTATTTCGATAAGAAAAATATGTCTATGTAATTAATCTATTAACGAAATGTTTTGATATCGTTTTCCGAGTTATAGAACTTACACTCTAAATAAGAATCGGAACATCAGATCATAGTATGTATTATAGTCAAAATATGAATAAAAAATAATTTTTAACAAAAAATAAACCGACTTCAAACTAAAAAGCAAAAAAAAAAATTGCTTCCCACAAAGTAATACGCATTTTCATTTAGTATATAGAAATGATTCAATAGTTATTTTATAATTTAGAAGTCAAAGAAAAAAAGAATCATCAAAATCGGTTTATAAACGACGAAGTTATCGGTGAACATACATAAAATAAAATAAAAAAAAAATACATACAGATGAATTGAGAACCTCCTCCTTTTTTTGAAGTCGGTTAAAAAGTCTTTATTAAAACTGTGTTCGGACTTCGGAGTATAGCTTCTCCTTAGAGAGAACTAGATGGCGCTGTGTATTATATATTTGACAACCGGTTGGCGCAGTGGTAGCACAACTACTTTCTGCGCGAAGGGTCCTGAGTTCGATCCCCACACCGGAAAAATATATTCGTAATTTATATTTTTATTTTTCTGGGGTCTGGGTGTTGCGATGTATTGTATGTATGTATTTACAAAAGAAAAGCTATATATGTTATTTATTCCGTTATCTAGTTCCCATAACACAAGCTTCTGCTTAACTAGATAGCGCTGTGTATAAATGTCCTGAAAATATTTATTTACTATTTATTTATTCTTATTATATGTAATAAGCTTTCTGAATTTATTAAAATTATTACTAAAATTTTCAAACACTTCAAAATCCTATACATAAACGTTAAATGTCACCCCCGATCTTATAAAATCAAGCGAGATTCACCCCCATCTATGAAATAATCTGCAATTATTCAAATTGAAAATGCGTAAAGTAATGCATTTCCTGAGATTGAGCAGCCAACGAGCGTGAAATAAATACGGGGGAGAGGTAATTATTTAAATTAAGTTTAACTCTTCAACTATGGGCCATTGCTTATATTAAATTATCTTCAACATGCTATTATATATAAGGTAGAATATTCTGGAACTATAAAGTATTAAAATATTAATCTATACTTATATTATTAAGAAGTTAAGTTTGTTGTTGTTAAATGGTAGGCAGTAATCTCGATCTACTGAACCGATTTTAAAAATTCTTTTACCGATAGGAAGGCACATTAGCGCAGTCTCATAGGCTATATAAAAAACCGAAAAGGATTATTAACATTGTGCCCAACGAAGTGGGTACGGGTCAGCTAGTCTTAAAATACAAAAGGAGAACCTGACAGACTGACATCTTAACGCACGGCCTAAACGGCTAAACGTAGGCACTTGATATTTAGAAGGGAATTTGTAAGGAATCAAACAAAGTTTTATTCTAGTATATGGCTTTTTATTAAGCTATAGTTTTCATCCGATAGATAGATATAGATATCTGATACCTTTAAAACATTGAATTTTGACAAAAATCTCACTGAGTAAAATTAGGGGCAGATTATACGTAACTATTATATTTTATATACAGTGTGTTATCAAACATATGAACTGAAGCCATATTGAATAAAATAAAATAAAAATCTATATGTAAAAATAACGATGCAATAAAGTTTTAAAGATAATGTTTCTAGTGAAAATTCACAAACGCTGGCAATTCATGCACTGTTCGTAGACCCTAAAGACCCTATAGCTAGCCATCCTCACCACCTTGACAGCTGGCAGTCAAGCACAGTGCGTTTTCGCAGGAACTTTTTGCCACGCACGACCATCTTGTGGAATCAGCTTCCTCATGCAGTGTTCCCGAACAAATACGACTTGGGGACCTTCAAAAAAAGAGCGTACCTATCTTTAAAAGGCCGGCAACACACTCGTGACAACACGAGTGCTCATGGGCGGCGCTGATCACTTTCCATCAGGTGACGCGCCAGTTCGTTTGCCCCCTATTATATAAAAAAAAAAGAGCACGTCAACGCGAGACGTAAGTAAGTTTTGCAATGTTACATTGTTTTTGGTACTCACACTCAGCTCGCTTCCGCCGTCATATATTACATCTGACTGGCTGCTAAGGAAAAAAAATCCATATAAGTATATGCGAGTTCATAAACAACAGTTAGTTACTGGCCACTTGTATATTTCATAATCCTTAGAAAAAATATTAACATTAATATCATACAAACATTGCTAAACGATTTGAATACGGCTTCGATTTTCGGTAACGTGATAAAATATTCATTAGGCGTGCCACGTGCCGCGTGACGTCACGACCCTCCCGAATTCAATATGTCTCCATTCAAAGGCTGGAAGGATTTATGTCGGTACATAGGCTTAGAAATATCGGCTGATGATAGGTGCAAACAGACGGACGACGTGTGTTCGTGAGATCTCTTGCTAGTGAAATTGGGCTGGTAGTCAATTATATCATAACTAGCATGCTTTTGATTAATAATATTTAATTAGTAATAATATTTAGTCAGTCAGTAAATTAATCTTAGAAGATAGAAATATACCAATAACAATTCCGCCATTTATATTTTTTTGTGTAGCTCGAACCGTTGATGCAGCGCTTGCAACGATTTTCTTTAATGATAATCGTTTTACGCAGTTAATTTTATTTTATATATTATCCTAAAGCATTTATTTTCGATAAATGGGTATTTTAGCAAAAAAATAAATTTTCAATTTTAACCAGTAGTTCTTGTGATTAGGGCGTTCAAACAAAAAAAACTCTTCAGATTTATACCATTAGTTTACTTATATTAGTTTTACTCTCGTGGTAACCTTTCCTGGGTAGATATCCTATTCTCTCTCACTCTAACCCACTTATGTGAGCAAAAACAAGCAGGACACGTGACGCCGTAACGCATTACATAACGAAACAGTTTTCCAATAAAAGGGTATCACTTTAATATCTTTATAAAATTATATAAATCTTTATTATAACTATAGAAATAGCCCAAGAAGTTTGTATGCGAATCTCGAACGAACAATAAAATTTGTGAGAGTATTTCAAGTATATCGTTTAAGAGTTAGCAGCAACGTTAAAATCCGTGCTTTTAAACTTCGGATTATGCAATAGTTAACTGCGCTGAACTTCGCTATTCTAACTAATAGTTCGATCGTTTAAGATATTTTAAAATTGAAATGTCAATAATTCCCACTTCGAATTGCAGTTTTGAATATTAATTTCTCGTTGCGATTTTATTTTTTAGCGATTAAGTTTTCAGAAGCGTTTAATAGCTATGCGAAATTATTGGGATATTGGAATCGATTTCGTTTATTAATCTGAACTAATATTATAAATAGTTAGTGTGTTCGGTTGTATGAAGTAAACTCTTTATCTAAAAATTCGATGAAGAAAATCATTTGACTAGAAGCTACATTGCTTAAGTGGTATAGACAAGCCTTATTGCGAAAGATTGTGAAGATGTGTTAAGTATGCATGTCGCTCTGTCACGCAAAAACGACTTAATGAATTTAGCTGAACTTTGATATACATATACATGACATTTAACATTAACACATAGGATACTCCTTATCTCGGTATGTACACGGGAACGAAAAATACCTAGGTAAAACCATGAGGTATCCCTTACAATTTAACAAACACACAAACTTTACTTCTTCTTAATATTAGTATAGATTAAAAAAAATGTATAAAAACCGTTTTCGATTTTGATAAAATAATTCTAGATATGATGCTTTACAAACAAGCATTAGACAATATTAACAATTTATCAAAAATAGTGCACGTTTCGATCTGCAAAATAAACTATATGAAACCAGTACCTGTACTAGAATTCAAACCATATTCATAGTACTTCATAACATAGATTTGGAGGCCTGCATCGAGAGCTATTGTACGGACACCCTTTGGAGCCAGCAATGGATTTGCACTTTCAATATTTAAACTAAGCCGCTTAACAGTGTAAGGGCCCTTTTAGCAACGCACAATGGTTTTATGTCTCGCCGGTAATGATACTGCGAAAAAAAATATACGTCCAATATTATCGTTCCCCGCAGTTTTACCCGCGTAAATCCCGTTCCCGAGGCAATACCGGGATAAAAAGTATCCTATGTTTTAATCCATATCAAATTTCAACTAAATCGGTTCAGCCGTTTTACCATGAAAGAAAGACAAACATACAGACAGCCAGACACACTTTCCCATTTATAAAATTAGTATGGATATTCCGCATTCAATTAGTATTAAAATATGTACATCATACATCAGGTATAAAGTAGAAATTAGTAATTTTATAAAAAAATAATAGTACACGTACGACTCCGTCCGCGCGTTTCATAAAAACTTTAATCCCCCACCCCGTATAAAGTCTTCATTATTTTTAAGATGTATTCCGCTATTCGGGGCGGGGATAAATCCAAAGAACCATAAGCCAAGCTATGTCTAGCCGATCTTTTGGTTAGTTATAAATGTTGTAACAAACCCTTCTCCGTTTTATATATATAGATAAAGGACACATCAATACATAATTTTCGTATATTATTGCCATACTGTAATACTAGTAGTAATGCCATCACGTATAGGTCGCGTCATTTATAGTTAGCGCTGGACGAGAATAGCTGCGAATCGGTAGAATCGCGGTCGTAATTGACGTATTGGTGCGAGAAAGACAACACGACTGGCACAACCAATCAACGCTCGCGCACCCGACGATCACGCGCCCCGCGCGCCGCGCCGTTACCTCGATATAATATTTTTGACTTCTGCGCAGGTTTCGTTCAGGGCTAAAGATTCGTGACGCGACTTATACCTACGTCATAACTTAAAACAAAATCAATTCCAAGAATCTCTTTGTCTTCGATCAGAAACAAGTGAACGGTCTTAAAATTACACACGGAACGCACAGAAATAAGGAATAGTTTTATATATTCTTTAGAATCTAGATTTTGTGTTTTCAAAGAGAACAGATGTAGACATATGCTCCGCTGGCAATAAAATTTATTCAATAAAACTCTGCGTCTGTGAATTTAGGTACATTAAAGATGCTCTTTGCTAGCTATAGCTTGGATGTTATTAAAATTGTGTTTTGTGTAAGGGAAAATATCGTTTTGCTTTATATAAGTAATTTAAAACTAATTAACTATAAGATTTAGATAAAGCATAGTTTACTTTTTTTATTTGACAGTTCGTAAGGTTTAATTTATGTTCTAGAATAAAGAATAAAATAATATGTCGTCAGACATACGGCTATTATTATTTTTTCAGTAAGTGGTTATGTTTTGATTTCCCTTCATTATTTGTCTTATCTTACAACTTATATTTATTATATTTTACACATACACACTTTTTTTGATATCGAAACATAGTGGCCTTAAACCCGGCCAGATGCGTGTTCACGTCCATAGCGAGAAGACAAATATAACTAGCATTTTAAATGTTAAGTGACAAAAATTAATGATCTTATAATTCCAATAAAAAATTAAAAGCATACACTAGATATGTTATACAGTACTGTCATACTGTTTTTTTTTATATGATGGGGGGGGGGCAAACGAGCAGGCGCGTCACCTGATGTAAAGTGATCAGCGCCGCCCATGAGCACTCGCGTTGTCACGAGTGTGTTGCCGGCCTTTTAAGGAGAGGTACGCTCGTTTAAAAACTTAATCACTCTTATACTGAAGTATACTTAACAATTTAGCTAGACTATGTAAATACTTAAGAATGGTCAACGTTATGAAATAACTTCCAAGACCGGGGTCTTATTTATTGTTATTTTATACAGCAACGAACTGTAATGATACTGCATTTTGGAGCCATTCAGGAGCTTTGCCGGCATTTCGGTATAATGCGCTTTATAATTATCGTATATAATCAAACATTATTGACGTGCCTCAAATAGGGTATATTAACGTAATGTTAATGTGTAATTGTATTATAACATTGTAACAATTTTTTTGGAATTAATTTATATATCTATAAATTATTTATAATATATAGTAACATAGCTCAAAGATATACAAAAGGAAACTACAGAAGAATACAAACTGCACCTGTAAACAAGGCTGGAAGGCAACTTCTTCCAGGAAACCAGAAATTTATTGAGGCTTAAAAAGCAAAGAATACATTTTTGTGGCTGAGGTACATTCATGATTCGCTAAGGTTTGTTCAAGTTTAAAAATAGTAGAATTATAAAATATTCGCCAAAAAACAGAATTTAAAAATTAGTCGCATATTACATTTTATCGTATAAAATAATTATCTAAACAAAATATCTATACTCATAAAAGTTTTTTACATTTACATTTTACATTTTACATAAAAAGTTTTGACCTCAGCTGTTTCTCAATACAAGAATATCCTATTTAATATAGTCTAGTCTAAGTCTAGACTGCGGTAACAAAATCTAGACGACCACCTGACACTAACATATTCATTCATTTCGCCATGATGAGTTTAGCAATATCTCAAACCCCCCAAGTACTAAGCATAATAACTTGAATTAAGTTAACTTTTCAACTACGGGAATAACCTCCATATTGAAGATACCATCTTATTTGATAAGGAGGTAGACGAGTTGAAAGATCTATATAAAAATCTCATTTTATTTTTCACTAGTATTTACCCACAAATTCGCTCGTATAGCCTATCTCCATTATCTCCAAGAACATATTGTGTACAAAATTTCATGACGATCAGTTCAGTAGCTTTTACGAGAAGGCTTAACGAACATCTCTACTTTCTTAAAAATATTTTTTATATACCTAGTATTCATTGCTCCTATACATCGGTACTTATATTCCCCAAGAATATTATCTAATCCAATTGCAACCAGTCGTTGCAGAGATAAGCTCGTTCCAACAAACGGAAACGCTTTATTATATTATTATGTATTAATTTATCTAACCCCGTTGTGTGGAGAAACTTGGTAACACTGTTGTAAACGTAATTACCGCAAGACTTGGTGAGCCGTAATCAATGAGCAAACGTGCTAGTCTGTAAGAACAAACAGTGAGTTAGTAGTCCAACGGTGCATATATGTTTGGTATATTAGATATTCTCTTTATGTAAGCGTCAATGGAATTTAAAACGATGAAGACAAAGAAAGTAGGTAGAAAATTTGGTTGTATTATATAGTGAGATTAGATATGATGTATAGATACGTATATGAAATTATTGCTGATGACTTTACGCATTATTGAGATACGCACGTAGCATAACTATTTTTCATGGATGGAGGTTAAGAAGACCATAAAAACTACTGCTATAAAGACTATTCTAATGATATAAAGAAGTTCTAGATAAAAATACAATAAAAATATAATAATGCCCTATTAATTAAAACAAAATTAAAATAATATAATCAGGAAAATACACAGACAAATAACAGCAAACGAAGAGGGCTAAACTACACAGAGTAAGATGGTTTTTTAACCCTTTTCAATAAATTACGACATGAGGACCACTTAAAAACATAACATTAAATTAACCATTGTTTCTTCTAGATTTCTAACATTTTTATCAATAGCAAGACTATTAACAAACGTCATCACCTATTAAACAACTCGCAAATAATAGATAAAAATAGGATTGAGATATTTCTGTTGCATACTGTGTTGATCCCCTGGTAGCCGCGGATCC
>JADANM010007051.1:2391567-2419186 GCA_026213755.1 Eurema hecabe | reverse complement strand
ATTCCAGTGCGGTTCAGTTGTTTGCATGTTGAATTCTGAACCAGATTTTTAAAATGGCTGCGCAGAAGTGACGGTTTGGTATAAACTTTTTAAGTGCTTCGAAATAGTATTCATTTGGAATTTATTGGAATAGGAGACATGTTTATGTAGTTACTTTTGAAAGAGGTAAACCCTCTTTAGTGCGTCATGTGTTACTCTCGAAAGGGTAGTCAATGGTCATGTTAAAAATGATAGGTAAGTCCTTCACAATGCGTCAATTTCTTCCACTTCTGCAGACATATACGACCACTTTAAAAGTCTTTATTTGTTCGGTCCATCGCTTAGGTAATCTTTCCTGTGACTAAAAACTAACTAGCTAACTAAAAAACTAAAAACTGAGGGCAAATAAAACTTCACCTGGCCTTATTTACTCCTGTAAATAAAGATTAAAACACATAGCAAAGTCTACCTACTATACATATAATACTAATCACTTCCAAAACTGCGAGTTGTATGAAAAGGCTAAGTAAATTTCTACCCTGAAAAGAGTAGTAAAACGAGCGATACAATCACATAGCACACATAGCATTTAAAAGGAACCACAAATAGAATTTTAATTGACATCAGCCGTGCGAGGTGGTGATATCTCGATGCGTTCCCTCCCACCATTAGTAGAGTAAATAATTACTATTCAATAAATTGTTGCTACAACATCAACTATCAATATTGTACTGTGATGATTGATGACGTCATTTTTCACGGAAAAATTACAATTTTATCCTACTACCTTATCCTATCCTACTAATATTATAAATGTGAAAGTTTGTGAGAATGTATGTTTGTTATTCTTGCACGCAACGGACCGATTTAGTTGAAATTTGATATGTAGATATCCTGGATTAACACAAAGGATATTTTATATATCAGGAACTACGCGCGTAAAACCCCGGAAAACGGCTAGTATAGACTAAAAAAATACAATAAAAACTACATGTATGAATCTTGTGAAGCCGTAATATTATGAAAACAAAAATAAACTTTTTTCGAGGCAAAATATACAGAAAAAATGCTTTTTTAAACCGTTTTTCCGTTGCAAATAACTACGCGTCGCAGCTAATCCGAGAAATGATTGATGGCGCGACCGTTAAACGTTCATTTGTGTTTCATGTAAATAAATGTCGCCGACAGATGGAGCTGATTACAATATTATCGTTAGCACTAGCTGTGCGCTACGGCTTCGTCTTTGAGATCGTAAACGAAAATTTTAGAGTTATAGCAATGCTCATGAATATTGCTATCATTGGTGAAAATATAAGATATAATTTTAGGGATTAAAACTTACTAACAAATTTTGAAGCTTGAAACCATTAATGATTAAAATAAAGATGTAATATTGTGTTTTTTTGAGTTTTAGAAAATGCCATCTCTTAAAAAGTTTTTAGGTTAATGGATAAAAATAAAACAATTTAACACACGGGGTAATATACTAAAAAAATCGGAATAATAACTCCTCTTTGATTTCCATTTACGAGTATGATCTCTTATTTTTTCTATGACCCTCATATTATATACAAAAGTTTAATTACCGTTGCCATGACAACCGCGCCATGTTTGCTGTGAACTGAGTTTCACGCGCATTTGTAAGAAACGAAAAAATTACGTTCAAAAGAACTGCGCATTAATTTGTCGAGATCTTAATTCTTTTTAACGTAATATTAATTACGAAGGAGAGTTTTCGTTCTTGCTGTTGTTTTAATAAGAAATTTACACCTCTCGTTGTAAAACGTTTTTATGAAGACGATAGAAGAAGAATATAGAAGCATTTTAGTAAAGACAATGCTTTTAATAGAAACTGACAGTTTTCTTAGAACGGGTAATAAAGAATATTAAAATAAGTAATGATATTACTTTCTTATGAATAACTTGCTTAAATTTGATCGCGATCTGGCTTGATTGGTTTTACTATTAGTCAAATTTTAATCAAACTTAACATAATAAATATATAAAATGTTTAAAAAGTCCCAAGAAAAAGCTGGCGAAAAATATCGCGCTTAAAACAAAACAAGAGTATTTCAAACAAATAAAATTAGCTCGCATCGCGGTACAAAGATACATTGTGGGTTTATTTAATTAGAAACAACCTTACCACATGCGTCTTGATGCCAACTGAAATGACTTTTGAAAGTCTTACGTAAAATCACTTCAAAGGACTAAATAATAAATGTTTATCTTATAGAGAACTAGCTGTGCCACTTGGTTTTACCCGTAGGTTACGCTTCCATCTCGGTTTTGAACTAAAAATATCCTACTCATGGTCTAATCTACCTATATGCCAATCTTCATTGAAATTCATTTTGTAGATTTTAAAAAACGAATATAGGTACTTTCAATATCATCGCCAAATTAGGTTCAGTATACGAGTAGTATTATCAAAATTATGCTATACTATAATATTAAATAACACGCATTTACTATGAGGAATGCTCTGAGGAGCTCTTCGGACTTTTACCCGGTGCTGAATTCCACCACCGCACTGCACGTCACAGGTTGCAATACCATCCGCACCACCTTGACAGCTGGCAGTTAACCACAGTGCGATTTAAAAGAATTTTCTTGCCACGTACCACCACCTTATTGAATCAGTTCTCTCATGCGGTATTTTAAATGAATTACGACTTGGGGTGCTTCAGGAAGAGAGCGTACATCTTTTTAAAAGGTCGGCAACCCACTCCAGATTTGTCAAGCTCTGCGAGTGTTCATGGGCGGCGATGACCACTATACATCAGGTGGCTCGCTTGCTCGTTTGCCCCCTATGTTATTAAAAAAAACAATTCATTACATGGATATAATGAATATTTTCAGGACATGACAACATTCTAGAGGTTTTAAGGAGTCGATATTACCTAAAAAGTGGTAGACACTAAAATATGGTATTTGCTATAATAAAAATGATTGGATTCATATATTACTAGTATTCCAGGAGGTCCTTTCCAAATCCTTGATTACTCAGTTTTAGTACCGACTAGAACTGTTAAATAATCTGCACTAAATTGTATCGCAGTCGTAAACGTTTTAGGATTTCAGTTGCGAAATGGCTTAGCGATGGAAAGTTTAATCAACAACTTTAATTTTATTGTTTTTCTTTATTTATAGATTGACAATTGTGCTACCACTGCGCCAAGCCGTCGTCAAATCGTAATCTGTAATATAAAAATGAATCGCCAAATGTTGCTAAGAGCATACTAGATATGCTGTTTTGTAAAAGGGCTAGCCGTAATGTAATACAGCGGATTATACAATCCGCCTGCGACACATATAAAATAACAACGGGTTAATATAATTGAGCCATAACTAAAAGTTCTTAAAGGCTGGCTTTAGACTTGTTCAAGGCTGGCTTTGCTATTGGTCCGAAACTTTGTCTATGAATCAATAATAACCATCTCGTCTAGGCTCTTAAATTAATTTTAATTTTAACTTGTCTCGCCCCGCGAAATCACCGAAAGACATATTATTATTTGATTACTTCAACACAAATATAGTTTATATAGCAGTATATAGCTTAAAATTAAAAAAAAAGTGTATTCAATCGACACTTGAACCATAAACAAAACAACAATAGAGCTAGAGTTTTTTATGGTTCGCTCATCCTTCCGCGACTTTGTCTATGAATTATATAAACAAGGGTAGCTTTAATAGGCTTGGAGAATTTGGTGTACCCTTAGATTGGGTTGAAAAAGTTTTTTTATGTATCTAGTTATTTTATTAACTCGCTTTAGGGTTTGTAGTTTTGGAAGGCAACGAATTCATGAGACTTTAGCTTTGAGATTGTTCGTCGAAGGTGGTTGTTAGCCATCAGGCGAACCATCTGATCAGTTACTTGCCATAGCCTAAAAATGGGATAAATAAGTTCATAATATCAAATATAATCTTTAATATTATAATATAAATAATATCAAAACAGGACCAATATCAAACGGACTACAGTAAATAATAGATATTTTGAGAATATCTGTGCAAAACTTAAAGTGAAATTATATAATTAAATTTAAAAATAAAATGTTCTCAACCCCCGATCCACTTACATGTTTTTAATTAAATAATCAACTTTAAGGTATGCCTGTTTTGTAAAACTGAATAATTAAATAAAAAAAAATCTATGTTCTCAACCCCTGACAAAGTATTCAATGCGTGGAATGGAAACATGAACTCAGATATCGTAAACATTTTTTCAAATTAAATAATCGATTTTCAATTACTTATTTGTTAACACAGATTGATTTCCCGAATCACTCAACCGTAAATATACGCCCTGAATATCTAAGTATCGAAGACATTTGTCTCAGTAGCAGCTGAATTTAGGTCAAGTAATTAATGTAGGCATACCGAAGCCTGCTACAAATTGCGTTGTCTACAAACTGCGTATTTTGGCTTTATTTACATGATCATGAATAATTTGTGCTCGCACGAAATATTCCCTAATGGTTTGTTAGCTTTATTTTATAATTGCTTAATAAAACATGTATGTATTAACGTTTGTGTCTAAGGTTTTAAATAAGAAAACTTGATCTCGTAGTGAATGCTTAATGTTGGTATTTTATCAAATTGAAGTTATTAAGTCAAAGTCAAAGAGATCTTTATTCAATAGGGCTACATCGGTAACATTTTTCGTCATGGTATTACAAAACAATCATTTACCACCGGTTCGGAAGGCAGTTTCTGTAGAGAGAAAAACGGGAAAGAAGCTTTTTTTTTTTTTTTTTATACAATAGGGGGCAATTTAATAAGCTCTGATAGTTGCTCTTTTAAATTATCTTTTCTATAGAGAAGTCGTATTTAATTAGGTTAATACTTTCAGAAGAACTGCCTTTCGTTTAAGTAAGATTTACGCAGCACTATCTGCGAAGGTTCCCGTGACCACTACTATAACTGTGAGACTAAATCAAAGGATTTTTAGTCGATAAAAGTCCTGTAAATAACTTATGATGATTTCTCCACCAAACGCCATACATAAACCATAAAATAACATTAACTTTAAATTTAAAACACAATACTAAAAACAGAGTCATAAAATTTATATCTCCATGATATAAGCACAGATTTAATTCCAAAATTCACTTTCCATATTACCAGGGCCAACTCTCGAATATCTCCCAAATTAAATGTCGCAAAAAAACTAGCGAACAGCTAACATGTTTACAAACTCCGTTCGGGTAATAAGTCAAAACTTTTTTGTTATTCCCTTCAGTGGTGTTGAAATCGGCACATTGCGTAAAGTGTTCCTAACTTTTTCATATGAAGTTCGCTTTAGTGGGAGCAACTTTTTATGGCTGGTCTTTTGTGAGCTCCGCTTATGGCGATGCTCGCTTAGGTTAACTGCTTATGGGGTATATTTTTCATGTTCGTATTAGTCTGTAGTGTTGTAGATTATATGCTGTTAAGGTTACGTCAATGTGTAAAGATGAAGTAGTTTCAAAGGAAGTTAATATAGTAATCATTCTTTAATGTTTATTATATTATAATATTACTGGCTAAAAACTAAAAAATATGAGATGGTCCCAAATAACAGGTTTGGTTATATTTATCTATTTAGAGTAGGGTAAAAATAGCTGTCTTCCACAACATTAAAGATAAACTTTACCAAAGTACCAGACACCAATTTTGATACAAAAATAAATGAAAACAATAAAATTTGGCGCAATAACAATCCTCCAAATTCACGCTGCTTTAACAATAATTTAATGGGCACCGCCACCAATTATAAATTACAAAACGAAGAACTCTTTCGCGATTTATCGTTAAACAATCACAAAGACGCTGTTCCGTGGAACATTCAAGAAGATTCGAGAAATTTCTCGAAATTTTGAGGAGTTGACAATGGAACACGCTAATGAAGTCAAGGGTTAATTAGCAACTCCTTGAGGCTTCGCGGCTCCTTAAAGCCGCATAGTTACATAGTTTGAAGAGTCCGACAATGGACCATCGTCAATTAAAGCCGTGGTTAAAGATTTTGAAACAAATTTGGGGGAAGGAATCTTTGAAGCGCTGTTGAGGTTGACGAGAAAAACATATCGTTGAGAATAATTTTATTAATCTGCCCTTATTGTGAAATAACATTACTTATATTATAAACTAGCTGTTGCTCGCGACTTCGCGTCCGTCGATATTTATTATTATTAAAAAGCCTCCTAAAGTTAAAATTTTTAAAGCACTGCAGCATTAGTTCCTGAGATTAGCAGCATTACTGACTGCAGCATTAGTTTGCAACTCTTTCACGCAAGATCTATAATATCGATTTGGCTGAACCTTTCATATTAATAATAATAATAATACATATTTTTCAGGACATTTATACACAGCGCCATCTACTTCCAAGCTAAGCCGAAGCTTGTGTTATGGCAACTAGATAACGGAATAAATTATATATACAATCTTTTTTTTTTGGAAATACAAACATACAATACATAGCAACACCCAGACC
Source organism: Eurema hecabe (assembly GCA_026213755.1). Taxonomy (NCBI): domain Eukaryota; kingdom Metazoa; phylum Arthropoda; class Insecta; order Lepidoptera; family Pieridae; genus Terias; species Terias hecabe. The sequence goes on along the minus strand of JADANM010007051.1, from coordinate 2,412,729 downwards.
CCAGAAAAATACAAATGTAAATTACAAATATATTTTTCCGGTGTGGGAAACGAACCACGACCCTTCGCGCAGAAAGCAGTTGTGTTACCACTGCGCCAAGCGGTCGTCTCTCTTGTTAGATTAGACGCTGGACCAAACACACATATCTCTAACAGAAAATGAAACATATCACTAAACCTAACTAAGAAAACTATCATTACCCATATCAAAGCGGTATAACCAGTAACGTGTCAAGCACACGTCGCATTCGTCGGCATAATCAAATACCATAGGCATCCACGATCTTGAGTACCTCGCATAGTGTACACACACATATACACCTATACACATACACGTGTATTCGTCACATACTAATGAGATCACGGTGAACCAATACAAGCTTCTTGGACCGATACTACTTAGCTCTGTTATGACTATGTACTGTGATTAAAATCCCATTGAATCTGTCTTGGAATCTTCAATTTCCATTGTTTGTGCCCAAGTATCTTTTTATAAGCTTTATAGATATATAATTTAGGTTTTATCCCTTTCAAAATTAAGTTCAGAGAAGTGGAAATGTAGTATGTATTTATATCTATATATGAAATTATTCAGTCTTAATTTATTACACACAACATCCTATAAATGCGAAAGACTAACAGATTAGGACGAAATTTGGTACACAGATGGTCTAGAGCCTGAAATAAAACATAGGCTACTTTTATTTGGAAAAAAATGTTATAAGGGGTGAAGGGGGGGTTAAAGTTATATGAAAGTCCTCGCAGATGGAGTCACAGTAATTTATAAATTAATTATTAACTTGTGCAATATGGATGGATGGGACTTGAACTAAATAGATCCTTGTGAATGATTTAAAATATAAAATATCGAAACAGTAGCATTCGTGTATCACCACGTATCACTCAATGCCCTAGAAAGAATCGTGTATCATCACCTATCACCTTATCACACCATACCAAGACAGACAAACCAAACTATGGGTTAGTTTGGTTTGTGTGTCTTCTCCAATTCTTATTCTTAATAAACATAAATCCGATGAATTCGCTACAAAGTGAACTGTTTCGAGCGCGGCTTACCGAAGATTTGTAACGGGTGCTTGATATAAATTCGCTACAACTCCGCCTTGCCCGCCCACAGTTTAGTATAATGGAATTAAGGACTTCTATCGTATATTAGCCTGGCTGCGGTTAAATGGTATATTTGAACTAGTCTTTGAGATGTCGAGCATATAAAGTTAATGTAGTTATTTATTTGGACTGCTGTTTTCAGGAGTGATTAGCTTGGTGTGGCGTTAGATCTGATGTTTGAATGTGATTAAATGATTGTGTAATTAGGAGTTAGTTAAGTTGTTAATATGTCCACTAGACATGTACAGTGCATATGTATTTACATGTCTTTGTGACTTTCTGTGTGTTTGTGTGAGAATGTAAATGTGTAAATGAGTCGTTTTTCTATATAAAATAAACATATTATTATGTAGTATAAAATTGTGTCTAAGCCGAAAAATTATTCAGCTGGCAGAGTCTTTAAAAGAACGGTTTTTTTTAGTAAATGTATAGTAGCGCAGTAGGAGTTAGTTCCGCCTTATTATGAGTCGATTCTCTAGTAAACCTCTTCACTCGATGTCATAAATCAAAGTAAACAAACTGTATACGATCGAGCTACAGAACGCTATAGAACACATTTGTTTAAAGCATTAATCTCAAAGTTTGATGGATCGATTTGTCAGCCCTCAAACTTTACAAAAGGAACTAATACGTTCACAAGTTAATTAATTAGCAAGATTTATTATCCGTGAACGTGTGTATGGCGTATCATTACGATAAGAGATGGTTAGATAATCATAATTGATAGGTTCGCTCAAAGGCTGGGTTATTATGTTGTATCGTGAGCAATGAGGTACGCCGTGTTATGACAGCTGATTAAAACTATTTAGTCACGGCTTAGATCAATATTTCGCTGTTCATTTATTTGATAAGACTTGCTTTTTTATCTTAGATACTTTCTAATTTCTTATTCGTATTATAAAAATCATTATTTTATTATTAGGAATAAAGTATTCTTTAATGGTATACACTTTATTTTACTAACTCTAGCGGCGTTGGCTTCGCGCATGGTCATTGGTTCATGGTGAACCCATGGTCTTTTCCCCGAGGGTATCCTATGAGAATGTACCGCCTTTAAAAGCTCAACTTAAAGGTGGTGTTCAAGCCACTGCTTAAACACCACCTTAAGCAATCTCAACTTACAGGTGGTGTTAAGCAGTGGCTTGAACACCACCTGTAAGTTGAGATGCGAAACAATAATTTTTTTTTTCAACGAATAGAAGAATGAATAATGAATATTCATACTATTATTTTCATATGCTAAGTGGGAACGCCGGAAGCCCTTTTTAGTCGCCACCCACATATATAAAAACAATTAAAAATTAAACATTTCCTTATCTTTGCAATCTCTTAACTGTGAACCGATAAATTCTCGCATTCCAAGAGCATTTATAATGAAATTAGGTCCGCGTTGTCGCGGCGTCACAAAGCCACGATTTGCGCCAGAATAGAATTACATTCGCTGTAAATAACTGAAAATGGCTGAAAATGGCATGTCTTCCAATCTGGGGCTTCTTATAATTACTTTATGGGAATTTGAATTTGTTGCGCGTCATTTTGATAATGCCTCGACTTTGATATTGGAGAACTAGAAGTTTCGTTGTTTTGATGTTGTTTGTGGATTTTCAATTTTAGCTGTTTACTTGGATTTCATTACTTTGGTTGTTAGGTGCATTGTTGAATTTAATGTAATTTTTGTTATTTTATTAGATCCGATTGGAATGATATATTTTTATTTACTTGCAATTTTATGTAAGTTTGTATTGTCGTGTAATTTGTCTATCATTGTAGGGAAAATAAAAGCCTTGAGAAATGCCTTATACCTATGTAAAAAGAAAGTGATCGATCAGTGATTATAAGGCGAAAAAAGTAGTCATTGTCAGTATGTATTTGTGTTTGTGTGCAACATTGCAGCATATACACTACTCAATTGATGTTGGCAATTTTATTTTACTTACGTAGACATATTTTTTCTTATTAATAAAAAAATAATTCTATATTAATTAAAAAATACATAGGTTTGCTCGTTCGTTAACCTACAACTTGGAAAGTACAAACTACATGTATTCTACGAATGAAACTCGATCAAATAGGCAGAGGTCATGTTGCTTTCTCGTCCACAGACAGGAAATTCTGCTCTTGTACGTAACTTGTGTTTCTATGTACGATTGTACGGATACAGGATATCTGTACGGCTGTCTGAACTAGAGATTATTATAGAAATATCTGAACTGACCGTTAGTGTAGGTATAGCGTAATTTCATAATAGACATTTTGACAGTTTAAATTTGTATAATTAAATACAAATATATGACGGCGTCAGCGATGGCTGAGCGATAGTGCCGTCACCATTTTAATAGTGAGAGAAGTGGAGAGAAAAAGAGATAAAAATACATCTATTATCTGACGCGCAGAAAAGTACAGTATAAATAATTATGTTGAGTCTGTATTTATGGATATTTTTCCATTTGTATATCTTGTTTTGTTCCTACGTGTAATAAAGAATTTATAAATAAATATAATAGTTGAATTGTAAGAAAAAAAAACTAATACTAAAAAAAACGTAGCAACTAAAGGCTAGTTTAGAATGACACCGACGCACTTTACAAACAACCAACGAAGTGACAGGCGTGCGTGTGACGTCAGCTTAATCGTCTGCTGACAGCGCTATCGCCGCCATCTTTAATGTCCCGCTTTACGCTACATACTAATATTCAATGTGAAAAACAAAAGAAAAACGTTTAAACATACATTCCGCTCGTGTGGATATGTCAAATGTTACAGAAACAAAACAATTAACTCTTTTGATTTTTACTTAAACAAAATTATAGAATTACGGCTGGTTTTAATGCAACATACCTATTATTTTGTAATTAAAAATTCCGTGAAAGAGTTACTCTTGCATTTTATGATTTAAATAGGAATAACGATTAAGGAATACGCCATTTTATTTTGTTCGAAATTTGTACCCGAAAACTTTAGAACATAGAATTCTATTCTATCAAATTTCTGCCTGTTTTAAATTCAAATTATGACAGCCTGTTTCGAAGTTAGATTAATTTGTGGCTTGTACAAACTATACGAAATTTTAAAATTAGTTTAGAATAAGTTTAGATGGTTATGAATTAATTAAGAATTTAGAAATGCCTCTGTAAGATGTTAATTCTTAATAATCAAAATTTCTGTCTTATATACAATATTTGTACCTTTTTTTTTAATAGTGGGGAAATCCTCATAGGATACTCATGGACCTCGGGGAAGGAACCATGAGTTATGTCGGACTTCTACCAACCAAAATACCAGGGTATACCGTTCTACCGTAGCGAGTCCCGGGTACCTTCGCAGACTCTTCCACAACAAAACTTGTACCCACAAAAAGCATAATTAACATAGATTTTCCTTGAACAGTTTTGAGAATATTTGTATAATCATTTTTCAAGTATTGTAATTGTATATAATCTATGTATAAGTCACCGGAAGATAACAAGAACAGCAAATTTCCTAGGAAATTTATAAATTTGCTGTTCTTGTTATTTTCCGGTGACATATACAGATCAAATAGGACAATTTAAGATGACATTAAAAGCACATCACCGAACCGGAATTCCTTCGCACAAATTCAAGTTTTAAACTCAAAATCCTCCGTCGAGATCACGTCCCTGCCATACATCACCGACAGATGACACACATCGAGTTAAATTAATCTTAAACCTATTTATTTTGGACGCTTTGACAGCACATACACTAGGGCTGAGAGAGTGGGCTGAGAGAGGGGGGAGGGTTATGTAAGTCGTATGTCTTAATCAGTATTTAGTATTGCTTATTAGACAGTGTGCCACGAAATTAAAATTGCCAATAAATAGAGTGATTCATAAGACCCCTTAGTGTGCATGTAAAACATCAGAAATGTAGGTATAGTTCTAATCATTAGTGATCACGTCACCGTCGCGTCATCTGTATTTCTTTAGTAATAGTTTTAACCAAGTTGAGACATTTTGTATATTAATAATTATTAATTAAAGGGTTACCACCATAAGTAGCTACCATCTCAGCGTCAGCCGGTCCAAAATGGCCCTATGTAAAGGCTCTACTACCAAAAACATCTGTTTGTTTCTTCGTATAATTTACGACATTAGGTAGATACCTAAAATCTATATTAAGAATTTTAATCCTACAAATTTTTGCTGATAAAAGTCCCGTAACAACGCAACATCATGATGACCCAGCAGAAAAACTGCCATTGTTAATTTTTGATGAATCGTCCACCTTCGTGGCTTATAACGTTTTATAACTTCGGAATCTCTTAGCCAAATATTTATTATTTTTCTATTCAACCCTTTCTGAGTTCTCCGATCAAGATTAAGATTCCTAGATTTTCTAATACCGCTAGAAATGTTTTGACTATATATATTTATATTTATATTTTATGGTACTATATATATTTTCTCTTCTAAAATAGTATCTATTTAATAATTATTAAAGACGGAATCCATTAATCACACCAATTATGAAACGTCTAACGTCTAAACATAGAAAGTAGTAATGTACTATACACCATTCATACACCAATAAAGATCAACCAATCCATCTTCTTTTTAACTTCTAGAAGTTTTCTCCATAAGACCGATGAATTAAATAACTTTCAACATCCTCCGAACAAAACCCTCCAAATTAAAAAGACATGTTTGCTCGGGACCAGCCGGGTTTTTAACCCTTACTAATTGTTTCATCATTTCGCGATTACAATCCGCCCGTGTGTGGATAATGTACCCATTAATGTATGTAGCAAGGAAATTACACGGAAACTCTTATTTATTCATCCCTCCCATACGTTTTTGGGTTCAATACGTTAGTGGATGAATTTTTAATGTACGAAAGTGTGAACGGAAGATGAGATGTTGCTGCAAAGGTTTTGTTTTTTGAACGGATTGATATATGTATTCATAAAATTCGTGTTAATTTATTACTTTAGAAAATTTGATGAGCATGAGACCTATGAAACGCATCAGATTATCCGACTAGTACTTAGTAGACTACAGGCCCATGTTGAAAAAATTATGGGTCATTTGAAGCACCGGGTGACCTATCTAGAACGATAAAAGAGCATAAAATAATAAGATTCAGCACTATGACGTCACTTGTAAGATGTCCAACTGAGTGCAGGTGGCTTTCATATATTTTGTGACGGTAACCATCAAATATCGCTAACTTACAATTTCAGATACAAAAGTTTTATAAAACTTTTCAGACGAAGTCATTAAAATTAGTTTTAATATACATGAAAATTACAAACCTTCATAAACTCAACCAAATACAATAACCATAAAACAATTTTATTGTAACAAAACACATCGTTAGGGTTGAAATATATTTCAATAGTACCCAAACAAGTTAGGCGGAATGAAATAATCAAATTATACAATGCAGAATACGTTATTATCTGTGCGATCAGGTGCCTACGGCCTATAACCAGATACAAGCAGATATAACCGGTTATAACTAGATATAGCGAGAAACGTGTGCGTTACATTAGTGATACGGGTGAGGGACGATGAAACGCCCATAGATAAGAGGGAGGCAAGGCATAGAATGAAGCGATTTTGACTTTGGTATGAATTTGTTGCCTAGCATTGGATCATTTTGTTGATTAATAATGTATTGTCGAAAATAAGAGTGTAATCACACATTCGCATTAATAGTGCGAATTGTATGTGCGAATGTAAATGCGTTCATTGTAAGAAATATAATTTATTCACATAATTATTTTCTCCTCGTGCTAATTTACTTTTAACTATATAAATAGGCTTTTGTAGTCGACTATAAATGTACCACGACGTTAATTTAATATAGCCCAAAAAATCAAAGTATACGTTATACAATTATAATGTAACTTTAAACAATTACTTTATTATTAAGCTACGCAGGAATTAAATACTCACATTTAAAAGTGCAAGAATGTCTTAAAAATACATTTTGCATTATAGTGATGTTTGATTAATTTCTTTTTTTCCCTCAATAACAGAGACATCGCTACCTATTATTGAGTGACGTATATTTCCTACTATCATTCCATCTCTTTCCCATTCAGCGTATTCATCTATTTCTCTTTCTGGTCACTCTCCTCCTCAACCGCTTTTCAAAAGTAAAACCTAACCTAACCTAACCTAACCTAACCTAACCTAACCTAACCTAACATAACCTAACCTAACCTAACATAACCTAACCTAACCTAACATAACCTAACCTAACCTATTTTCCTTCAAAATCGATTCCAATGTCGTCATTCAAACGCCAACGCCTGATCCCTTAACCCAAGCCTACAAACATGGATTTTAGTGATACCAAACGTTTGCTGGCAATTAGTATAGTTTGCGAGCACTCTATTGCCAAATGATCCGAGCTCCACTGAACGACAATATAATGCGGACATATTTCGCCGTGTAAAGTGTTAACTAGTTCGGGCAACGAAAAATTAATTAGCACGTACATTTGAGGGTAGTTTTTAATGATGATACGGGTTCACGTTCTCGAAAATTTATAGTGTGGGGTACTGTGGTAATATTTATATTATTATAGCTGGTTTTATAACAAATTAAGGGGAATAAATGTTGAATATACGTTTATTTTTTACGTTCTATTTTTCTTCAATAGAAAGATAGAATAATAGATATAAGATTTTTTAGGTCATAAGGTGTAATAACTCTTGTAACTATGAACATTTTAATAAGGCAAGGCCGAAACTCAATATGAGTACAATAGCGAATAGATTTTTGTGTAATATAGATCCCATGTCTTCTGATTTAGACAAAATACCAATAAGTAATTTGGGCAATTTTCTTATTTGTCTTTTTTACTCTGAAAAATGATGTAAGAATTTAAGCCATGAATTACTTTAAATAAACAACTTACAAAGATTCACTATCAATGCTCTTCGACCAAAATTCTCAGTTAAATAGCCATAATAATGTTAGCCCAAGGTGGGTCGCCAAAAGCCGCTGACGTCACATCTAAGTTGGCCCAACAACTTATGTAAGGGTGAGGCTAATGTAACTATTACTTGGAGTTGCTTGTCAGCAGTACTGTAAGTACACACTGGCTTTCAATGCTCTTTAAGTAATGATACTTTATAAGTATAACTATAACAGTTACATCCTTAATAATATTCTACTTGTGGCTGCATGGTTGTATTGTTAAAACTCTTTCTTACAAATTACGCTGAATTAGCACAAAGGACACTTTTTATCTCAGTATTGCCAAGGAAATACATCTAGTTATTAAATAATTATCGTCAGTGGGACGAAGTTCTTACATTTAATCCGTTCTTGCATGTTATGTTTACCGATGAAGATGCCATTAGTGTATTTATGATATTAATTTAAGAATTCACGAGGAATAAAACTTCTTTTTTAATTATAAAAAGATAGTTACTCAGCACTGAAGGAGTTCCTCTCCTAATATCTATCTCTTAACGTTCGTGTAACAATTTTTTTTTTCAACGTAATAATAAAACACATTAATATATTGATATTATTATTTTTACATTAAACTCATGCAATCACATTGAATAATACAATTGAATATGATAACATATTTGGTACAATATATGGACCACTGATTTCCTCCAAGCAACTAAAGCTAAACCGACACAAGCAAGACGTGAAGAATTAAAAACTTTAAATCTATAGCAAAAAGCGTAAGCTCAACTTTCACAGCTAATGCTACATTTTATTGAAACAAAAATGAAAAGAAAACCCACGTTCCAGTAATTATGTAATGGGATACTGTTTTAATAACTCGTAAGTAGTTTCATAAATCTGTGTACGAGTTACACACTATTTCCATTAGCGTAACGAAGTGAGAAGTTATACCAAACTTATTCTAATTACTCGGCTTTAAAACAAACTTGGAGTTTCTTCAACTGACGCTGGAATCGCATTTTTGTTTCTCGAAAATTCTGGAAATTTTTCATTCTGTTTTAATGTTAATGGGCGCGGAATTAACATAACGTGTTTGTTTTAATATATTTACTGCGGGAATTTACATTGAATGCGGAGGTTTTTTAGTGAAAAGTTCGCTTTGAGGAGTGACCTTTTCAATGTTGGCGAGTTTCGCGATAAAAGGATTTTTAGGTGATTATTTTATTAAAATTACGTTTTTGAGTAGCTATTAAGAGCTTGAATAGAGATTGAAAAATATGACTGTGTATAACCAAGCATAAGATTTGTACACTTATATTTTCAACCGACTTCAAAAAGGAGGAGGTTCTCAATTCGACCCGTATGTTTTTTTTTCTATGTTTGTTACGCGATAACTCCGCCGATTATGAACCGATTTGCACAAATCTTTTTTCGGCGTGTAAGTAATATCTCAAGGTATATATATAGGTATATATTTATCGTGAAGTCGGTATTTTATTTAAAGATAAGTGATGCTGGCTGAACCCAAACATAGCAACAAATTTGCTAAAATAAAAAACGTGGAACTTACTTTTATGAACGGTAACTCTTCAGAAATCTCATAGTATTAACAAAACTTTGAATCTAATGTTTTATAAGATACGCTTTGCAAATATGTAGCCTACCTTTAAAGGAACTTATGAAATGTAAGGAAAAACATTTTCCTCCTTGACTCTAACTAAAATATTCTACAGAGAATTTAAAGCTAGCGTTTCATGCAGTAGGTAGCTGCTTGGTATTCGCTCCGAACGTTAAAGCAATGATAAGGGATATCAGAATAATGTTTACTGAATCGAGACGAACGCCACGTCTTTGAATAAAATATGGACCGTTTAATACTAAATACCTTCCATTTTTTGATATTCGTTCACGTTCGGTTAGTTTGGATAGAAATAGTTGGTGAGAGATATTATGACAGTATGTAAAGACATTGGCACTCACGATTGAGTTACCAGAGTATAATTTTTTTATATATGTGTATGTATATGTATATATTTGTGTATATGTGTGTATCTATATAATTGTATACTATTTTTTTGTAATAATATTTATATAATATGTATTACATATCGTCTAATTGTTTAACTTATGTATCTTGATTTTTATCTTTATACTCGCAAATCTTTTCATATTTATCCTTTCCTGTATGGTTGCCTGGTAGAAATGGCTTACAGCCATAAGGCCGCCATTTACATGTATATTCTCTTTTTTGTATATGTTTTAATGTTGTTTTTTATATGTAATAAATAATTTATAAATAAAAAAATAATAAATTTAGAAAATGTTAATCAATTTAATGACGAACAAACAGGGTGTATAGAATATGGTTATAAGCATTATGATTGTGAAGACATTGTGTTTGGAGCATTAACCACATCATGACATAACATTAAACTTCATGGGACATACCATGTGTCGTTTTATCTCGTCTTTTGTCTAAGCTTAAATAATAAATAAATAAATATTTTCAGGACATTTATGCACAGCGCCATCTAGTTCCAAGCTCAGCCGAAGCTTGTGTTATGGCAACTAGATAACGGAATAAATTACATTTACATACTTTTCTTTTGTAAATGCATATATATAATACATAGCAACACCCAGACCCCAGGAAAATACAAATGTAAATTAGAAATATATTTTTCCGGTGTGAGAATCGAACTCACGACCCTTCGCGCAGAAAGCAGTTGTGCTACCACTTCGCCAAGCGGGCGTCATCTTATATTTCTTCTTTGTAATTTTTTTGTTCCATCTTTAAATTTGCTCCCCGCCTATATTAAATCTGGTCATCATCAGATCATCTGCCTGAGCCAACAGCCTGCAGTTATTTAAGAGAACCTATTACTTAAGACCAGTGATTGTCCTAATCTGTAAGAACTACATTACAAAACGTTCTAGTAGTACTAGAAAACTATATTTGTAATAATCTATATCCATACTAATATATAGAGATGCCACGAATATTCGGCAACTATTCGGTATTCGGCCTATTCGGCCATTTTTTTTGCTATTCGGTATTCGGCCGAATAGTACGTACTATTCGGCCGAATACCGAATAGCAAATCATGTAAATAAAGACACGTTATTTCACTCAAAATATGTACCTATTTCCAAATTACAACATTCTAGTAGTTAAAATTAATCAGTGGTAAGTTGTGATAGATAAAAACGAGCTTTTAGGCATTTTTGTTCGCAGATGATTGCGCTTATCATCGTAAACGTTACCAGCCTCAGAAAATAACCTCTCACTATAAACGTTAACATTCCAATATGGGCTATTTTTATTATCCATTTTATAAGCCATTTGACGAAAAAAAGTGTCAACAAACTTCTTAGCAAAACAGTAATTAAATTTCACTTTACGTATTACTTATATACTAAAAAGCGCTCCGTGACCCGACTTACTCGCAAACGAAACAAATACAAACAATATTTGCATGCACCCCGCCGCGCTCGCACGCTGTCATCGCGTGCAGCGCGAACGCAGCGAGAAAAACAACTTGTCTTATTCCAGATAAGCACCCCTATTATGCATGTACTACGCGCCGAACATTCGGCGCCGAATATTCGGCGCTTCGGCCGACAGCGTAGCCGAATATTCGGTATTCGGTATTCGGCCAATTCACTATTCGTGGCATCTCTAAGTAATATATAAAGCTGAAGAGTTTGTTTGTTTGTTTGTTTGAACGCGCTAATCTCGGGATCTACTGGTTCGAATTGAAAAATTCTTTTTTTTTGAATTGACCATTTATCGAGGAAGGCTTTAGGCTATAAAACATCACGCTGCGACTAATAGAAGCGAAGCCATAATGGAAAATATGGAAAAAACGGGGAAAATTATTCATCTTTGAGGGCTTCCTTTGCGTGCGCTGCGAAAACGGTTCAAGATACAAAAATAATATGTATGAAAGAATTATTATTCCTCTTTAAATGATTTAAAAAAAGTCCGCTACAGTATATGTCTATCTTCTAATATTGACTCACTATACCATAATAATAGAAACAGATCCGACGGGGACGAAGTTCCGAGCAACAGCTACTATATATTAATAATACCACGTTAATACAAAGTGCTTACTCTTAATGAGTCAGAAATAACTTGCACTTTGATATTGTGAAAGTAACAATAACAGAATTATTCTATATCACCTTTTCAAAGAGATATAGTCATATTTTAGTATACATTAAGACAACAACCAACACTAAAGACGCCCTTGAGTGAAGTTACTTCAAACTTCAACTAATAATTTATGTATGAACATATCAAGTACTATCATATCTAAATAAATAATTGATGCTAATACTATGATACTAATATTTTGATATACAGCTATATAAACATCTCATTATTGGGTTTTTAAATTTAAAATTAATTGCACTGTAGTATTATTTAACTGTGGTAATTATAGTATAAAAAAAACTAAGAAAGCCTTCAGCAGTAAATGTAACTAAAAGCTATCGAACAGGATTATTCAAGAAAATTATAATTAATTGGCCCGCGACTCCGTCCGCGTGGACTTTCATGTAAACTTTGATCCCCTTCTTCCCCCCCTTTTCACCCTTTTTTCCAGTTAAAAAGTAGCCTATATTTTATATCAGGCTCTAGACCATACGATTACCAAATTTCAGTACAATCGGTTCAGTACTTTTGTCGTGAAAGAGTAACAGACAGACAGAGTTACATTCGCATTGGTAATATTAGTAGGGATTCATATAAACACAAATATCGTTGAGACGAGCTGACTTTAGTTTGTTAAATGTTATATTTAACATACATAATATTAAGACTGGAATTTGTTACTTCATGTTTCTGAAACAATTCAGAGGAGGCTGAATTTTAAATTTTTTTATATCCTTTCGGTTTCATATAAAAAAATACCAATACCCAAATCATTAAGTCAGGTCCTGCATAAAACCTGTAAAATTTCGTAAAATAAATTTCAAAATCTCACAAGCGAACCGTGCGATATAGCTTATAGCCAACATTTCAAATTTATTAAAGACATCGCCAGTTCCAAACATTTTCAATACAATTTGAATTTGTTTTTATAAGTTCAGAATCATGAATAATAAGTATGAATTACATGCAAATGATCTGAAGTCTCTCTGGTCTTAAAAGCTTACTTAGACAATGAATTCTCTTTTACTATCGCTACCCAGGATTCCTTCCTTTATTTGAAGGTAATTTTACATGAAGATAGCCGCCTCCCTCGGTTTTACCCGCATTTCTGAATGTATTCATATAACCTTCCTTTTGAATCAATCTAAAAAAACGCATTAAAATCGTTTGCGTAGTTTTAAAGATAAAAGCATACATAGGGATAAACAGTATTATAAGTTATCCTATCTTATTTAATTTTTATTGGCTACCATTCTCAGTTACCTCCAAACATTACGACGAATTATAACTCAGATAAATATATATTTATCTTAATATATATAAATCTCGTGTCACAATGTTTGTCCTCAATGGACTCCTAAACCACTTAACCGATTATAATAAAATTCGCACACCATGTGCAGTTCGATTCAACTTGAGAGATAGGCTCGAGATAACTCGCAAAACCAGAATATACATCTTTAACGACTCATATTATGATCAATTTAAAACTAGACTCATTAAATTTTATACTTCTAAATAAATAAAATTAAATCTATCTATCTATTTGTAGGTTAATTTTTCTAACTGTATATATCAGATGCGGTGCTATGTTGTATAATCTCGCCATTGTATGGATAAATATAATGTGGTTGTGCTCATAATAAAAAATAAAAATAAATAGGATAGCTTACTTCCCGGTATTGCCCCGGGAACGGGAACTACGCGGGTAAAACCGCGGGGAACGGCTAGTATATTATATTTTCAGACTCCCACTATCCATAATCCCCATATTTCAGTGCTAGCATTAGCAACAAATCAAAGGCGTTTAGCGAGCAAGCCCACTGTACCGTGTAATGGAGGTCGGTGTGAGATATTACGTTTTATATTTGAAGGGATTTTACGTGAAATTCTAACGTATGTTATAATGGTCGAAGTTTCTGACGCCGGAAATATTTTTCACCTACCCTTCGTTCCTTTTTTTTCGGGTTGCCTGGAAAAAAATTTCTTTAAGTGATAAGGCCGCCTTTTACATTTAAATTTAATTTATTTGTTTAGTTTATAAGATATCGTTGTGTAAAAAAATGGTTAAATAAATAAATAATATTTATTTTTTAACATTTTTTACAATTTTTTTACTTGCTTTGTCTTTTAGTGTTTATAAGTGGAAATCGAAATCTATCTAATATCTAAAGTTATTATCAAGTTATACACCTAGTTTTTCAATAACAGAGCATAATGCGACATTACCTATCAATGTCTTATTAAAGAAAAACATTTGTTAATTTTCTGGCACTGCACATACGCATCCAACGAAAGCACTACTTAGGTAGTGTCTTTGATAGTTCTCGATATATGAATGAAGAAGTAGTTAAAACATCTAACGTTAAGAAGAAAATTTTGGAAATAAACAATTGCTATACACTTAGCTAAGAAACATGGATTGGAAATGGCGAGTTTATTACTAAAGGTGATCTTTTTATAGCCCGAAAATAAGAGGCGATTTATCAAAGGGCAGGTTTCGGAAACTTTTTCTAGCAACATTGTGTCGGAATTAATTAATACTATTCTGTGACGTTTAATTGCGATGGCTTGTGGAAAATAAGTTGTGCAAGCATACGTCCTGTCACGTGTACAGGTTTATTTCATGGAAATAGCTCTTTAATTAATGTTTTATACAGGAAGTAGAAAATAGATGTTACGACATAGTTTTTTTTATTTTAATATATCATGGTGGGCAACAAACTTGAATAATTAATCGTAAATCTAAGACTCTCACGACCGTGTTGACGTCATTTAAAATAGGGGAGCGAATAAAGGAGAGTGGGAAAGCAAATATTTATTTATCGAAAAACCGGAATTATCGAAGATATATCTATCGATAGTTCCGGTTGTCGGCCTTAATGCAATGACATCTCTGAGGTGATATGATTATTGACGCCGATTATAATACACTTTTAACGGCATATTATTTATCTTATCTTCACTTATAACTCAAGAACGGCTGAACCGATTTAGCTGAAATTTGGCAGGGAGGTAGTTTAGAACCAGGGGAAGGACATAGGATACTTTTTATCCAGTTTCCAGGGGAATATTTTTTTATGAAAGTAAACGCGGACGGAGTCGCGGGCAACAGCTAGTTTGAAATAAAGAACAGGATGATGTTAGTTATACTGTTTATAAGCTAAAAACTTCTATATTGACTTGAATGATTTTATACTTTCAAAACGTAAAATAAATTGATGCGACTATAGAATGTCTTACGTTTAGTATTATAAGTAGAGTTATCAGAAATTGTTAATATTAAATGAAGTATAAGAACAATGTAGGCTTCAAATTAAGGACAATAATTCTCCAAGTTCTTAACGAAGTGAGCTTTAATAGGGGTTGAAGGGCGGAAATTTTATTAAAAATCTCAAGGATGACTGCGATGTCCTAATTTAGTCCGTTAAAATGGGATCCCAAACAATTTGCCAAACTTATATTCCTCCTATATTTTACCCAGACACCGTGTGCTATTAATTACTTTGAATTTGCCTTGGGTTCACGATATCTGAAGACTAAATTATTATATTAATACACTATATTTTTATTTTTTA
Source organism: Eurema hecabe (assembly GCA_026213755.1). Taxonomy (NCBI): domain Eukaryota; kingdom Metazoa; phylum Arthropoda; class Insecta; order Lepidoptera; family Pieridae; genus Terias; species Terias hecabe. Next base: position 2,396,969 of record JADANM010007051.1, on the reverse strand, counting down.
TTTTGAGTAAGACTAATATGAGTCATATTATATGACATATTAAATTTAAGGACGCCTTCAGACTCGTAATGTTGACAGAATTGTATGGTGAACTGTCAGATCGGACCGGTTTAAGTTGTACTTAATTTTAAGTTGCGTTTCAGTATTCCGACAATAGGTAGTTAAAAACCATCTTAAATTCCAATTCTTCAAATTCTAAATTCAAATTAATTTCAACCGTCGTCAAAAGTGTGTATACCAAGTTATGGATTCGAAAATTAAATTTCTCATTATTAAAACATCCCCTGACCAACATTACAACAATCTATCACACGCAACAAGCGCCTATCACTCCAGTTGTACCAACCCAACCAGCACATAGCGTTGATTAATCCGGCCATCGATCAAAAGCGAAACAGCACTGTAAAGTTGCATCAGGTTTATTTTATCCTCGCGTTAGAGGAAATCTTAATTAACCTAATTTCAGAGCATGAAATATTTGCGTGAAGCAAAGTTCCAGATAGTTCCACAAGGGTTGTGAGACTTTCTATGGATTAATATGCTGGAAAATTGTGTGAAACTGTTTTGTTGAGATATCTTTTGTGTGTTCGTGGTTGTATGTTAGTATACGTAGTTAATAGTGTTTTTTAATAATAAGCCTTTATTTATCCATAACTCAAAAAAAGAAAAAGTTACAATAGTTTTAAAAAGTTCGTTTAAATAAATATTGTGTTTACGGCGCCTTCCGGGTATAGGCCTCCTCCAGTTCCTTCCATTGCTTTCTGTTTCCAGCCAATAATAAATAATAGTGTTTAAAGGGTTGTTATTATGTTATAATATGTATTTCTGTATAGCAAAGCTCGTTTGAATACGCTTGTCTGAACGTGACAGCAAAATTTAGAAAAATATTTTTGTTCGCAAAATTCATGACGATGACACAAATAATTTTATTCATAAATGTCGCTTAAAATTGTTACGGCGTATTTTTCTAATTTTGATTATTTTAGCTAGATAAATTGTGTGAGTTTATTTGTGTAACAAATATTTAAGGTAGATATTTATCCAAAAGGAAAACTTGTAGTATTGCTCTAGTTGAAAAGTGCTTTGAGATTTAAAAGAGCTAACTCGGTCTATGGTTGTACCATCTATAGTGTAGAAATGTATCGCAAAATATGTGCTTAACTCTACAACGCCTAGACCTATTTGGCCAATTATGTTATTTTTATAAATCTTCCTTGAAGTCCAAAGGTTTTGTCAGGTCCGCTTGTTATAAAATAGTATATCATTAGTTATCATTCGGGTCACTACAGCCCTATTCTCCTTTTCCTCTCCCTTTATCTCCTTTAGTTTTTAGTTCAATTATCTTTAAAGAAAAGATTAATTACAAGATCAGATGAAATTTCTCCTTAATTATTTAACGTAGTATCATTACTATCAGTACATAAATTACTCTAACAATAATTCTCCCCAAGCGTGCTACAACAATTTTAACTCCAATAAATAATAGGCTCAAGTAGTTTCTAAATCTAGTAAAACTCGTCAGACTTCGTCCTTCAGTCGAGGACAATTAAACCCGTCTGGAAACGACGTAATCCTTTCAGTGTTTTAACTTTGACTCGTATTGTTATAGTATCAGTCATTTATTTCAGACAGATTTTACGATACGGCAGGCGTTGACTTATGAGGGCTTAGCCTAGAACGGTGATCTATGAAAATTTGTTCTGTTGCTGTTTGTTAGCATGTTACTAGGCCGATAAGAAATTATACTATATTATTACGACTTACATAAAAACAGCATTTTTTATTTGAGCTTCAAAGGGTCTTTGACAAATACTGCTTTTTTTTTAATTATTCTTATGACCTTTATTTATAGGTCATTAAAAAAAAGTGGATTGTTTACGATTCGGTGACAAGCCATCTGACAGCCATCACTTCAAGACTTGTACTGTTTGTTGATGTATTTGCACGTAATTAATGTAAGGAATTGCCATAATTCTGGAAGTTTTCGGTAGTAAATATTCTGATATCGATACAAACACAGGATATAACATAGCTTTAATTATAAGCAAACAGATAGAAATGACGCGAATTCCAAACATAAACAGCACGTATTAACGTGCTATTTATTTTATTAAGTTTACATCCACATAGTGCTCGTTAGGTCGAAATATTCGGGGTATTTCTAATTCCATTAAAGCCGGGCAGGAAACGTGTCTGAATTCGGTAGCTTATAAATTGTCTCCGAAATTAAAGCAACTATCCGACAATTGGGATTATTTCATAATAATCTACGGGAATTATGGGTTGATTTGGAAGCGATTCTTGGGATCTCATATCGGGCGGATAATTTAATTGCTTGATATACTGGGCCAGAGGTTCGCCCCTCTAAGACGCTTTAATCTTCTTACATAATATTATGTACTCGTACTACGTTAAAATTGTTATAAGCACGCTGGCCTGGTGCGATTTCGTTTATGACGTACTATCCTACCTACAGATTAACACCCAATACCTTTTTTATCTAATTAAGAACCATCCTCCTATTTCAAGGAATATTGAGATAAAAGAATTTCCGAAATTGATTCTAGAACACAATATTTAAAAGCGCGTTACCGATATTTTCGCTGGTCTTGGTTGAAGCGTGATCTTATATAGCCTAAAGCACAAACAACCTCAATTATAACCTATAGCTTCAGTAGATAAGCAGATTTAAATAAGCAAACTATTCAGTTTTATAATTTTAGTATAGCTTTGAAACTAACTCATGTTTCTTTCAAGTAACAATCGTAACTCTGACGTACCATATAAATATTTGCGAAGCGAATTTGACGTGACATTTCTGATTTGACTCAACCTCTATACGGGTAATAAATCACCAGCCATTAATCCCGCAAATAAACGTTATTGTTTCATTTTGAATTTTATTTCTTTGTATTTGATGTGGTTTCTGAATGTCATGTTTCTACTAATAAGATTGGTAAGGTTTACTACACATTAGGTGACTTATACGCGATAAGCTAATGGGTGTTATAAAAATATGAATTAATTCGATTGAAACCTCGTCTCGATCACGATTCTTAATATTTTGAGTACTTTTAAAATCCCTAATAATGTAGCTTTTTGTTTTGTTAGACTGTACCTATCCTACGTGTTCTAGCCTATAGCTAACCTCCTTTTTCTTTTCATTAGAACCTCATACTTAAAGATATGCTCTAAAGAAAGAACTGTCGATATCGGATGAGCTGTATACGAGAGTTATGCGTTAAGCTATTCATTTTGAAATTAATTTTTATACAATAGATTTATTCTTTATTACATATACAACATAACGACTAATAATAAGAAGTATCAGTGTTTTCTACGAGGGAACCAGTACAGGAAAACCTTAAAAATAAACTGTGTGTAATAAAGTGATACTATATACAATATTAATTTTAAGGTTTTAGGGAAAAAATACAATGAAAATAGCAAGTAAATATTTTATCAATAGATGGTCATACGGGGTGATGACGTCAATTCGCTTAAGAGGTAAGAATCAACTGCTTTGTTTGCGGCTAAAATTAACGTTTTCCGTACTGAAATACGAACCTTGGAGCCTTCGTCTTGATAACTTATTTAATGCCGTAATAAGGCTTGACTTTTTCATTTCTTTACGAGTTGTTCTGAAATTCTTTGTTTGCTCTTATTTTGTTTTCGCGAGATAATTTTATGATATTACCTAGAACGAAGCCTTGCGAAGCTACGGTATTTATTTTAATAAACATTATTTAAGTTTCACGGCGTAATTTTCATTAGAAGTAAATTATAGTTTTGTGCGCGACGTTCTTGAATGAATAAATAATACAAGTTATTATATCTTTTTGAAGTTGAGCTTTTGAATATTCATCTTGATTTATATAAATAAAATCTTCATATGAATATCTGAATAACTTAATGTCTACTAAGTGGTACAAAAAAACTTAAAATATATTAGTGTTGCATTTGCATGTGTTTTGCTAATATTATTATAAACGTGAAAGTTTGTGAGTATGTATGTTTGGTTGTTTGTAACTCTATCACATTGAAACTACTGAATAGATTTGTTAATGGAAACGGGAACAACGCGGATAAAACCTCGGTGCACGACTAGTATTAATTATGAAGAAAAGCGATCGATTAGATGGATTATTTATTTCATTTATTTATTTAACACTTCGTTACACATAACAATCTAAACCTTATAAAATAGAAGACATTGTGGTAACTGGCGGCCTTATCACTTAAGAGTGATCTCTTCCAGGCAACCAAGTCAGGACAAATATACAAAACAAAATAAAGAATTAAGTGTCGTAGTGCAACTTTAAACAATAATAAACACATTACAAAATACTTACACTTAATATAATACTATATACATATGTATGTAATACTATATACTTATGTTTATGTAAACATAAGTACATATACATACATAGATAAGAAGGTTCTAATTATGCGATGTAATGCGAGTCTTGGACGTATATCATAAGCGTGATTTAGAATATATCGTCGTTGATAGTACATTCACTACGTAACATTTAGATTGTGCGTAGAATGATAAAATAGAAAGGATTTATTAAATTCAACAACAAAAAAACATTGCAGATATTAAACATGACATAATTACATTGGATACGCGAATTTTAAATTTAGTATAAAAATCGTAAATTCATTAACCAAAACAAATGCAATGGTTCAAAAAGTTGACTTAAAAAAAGAATTTTAGACTATCGGAAAATTGATTTGTAACGAAATTCATTACAAAAAATAAACATCTGAAAACACAATGGATACGTTAATTATCCGAATGTCGTGATGATTGATCGTGTTTTGTTTTAAAAAGCCTTATATGGATCACAAATAAAAATTCAATTGCTAATATTGAAGGTCCCTTTCAATTAGGAGCTTAATTTGCATCCGTGAGTTCGTTAGGGCCTAGGGGTAAATTAGGGGTACATTATACTACCTAATCTCGTATGCCTGACGTTACGGGAAGGTATACGAAATTTAAATAAAATACTCTCAACAAAACGATTGTCCGAGATACAATGTTGCTAAAACATAAAAAAATATTTTTTTTATTCAAAATTATTCTGATTAATTAATTATACACAATTATGTTTTTAGGCCTCAAGAATAGTAAAAAAAATATTAATAATGCCCCATAGTTTTATTAATGAATTATGAATATTTTTTTATACGTCATATACGCAATAGAGACACAGAGATTGCTTCCTTATACTGAATGTTTATGTTCAAAAATAAATACTGGTCAAAAAAGGACGAAAATGGACAGAAAATCCGTGACAAAGTCAGTAATCATAGTATTAATTCAAAAATTTTAATATAACCTAAGATTGTGCATTATTTTTCAAAATATATGTTAAAGTATAGTAGGTATAGGT
>JADANM010007051.1:2381196-2391467 GCA_026213755.1 Eurema hecabe | reverse complement strand
ATATGTTAAAGTATAGTAGGTATAGGTCGCGTCACGGATGTTTAGCGCTGGACGAGAATAGCTGCGCATCGGTACAATCGCGCTCGTAATTGACGTATTGGTGCGAGAAAGACAACACGACTGGGGAACCAATCAACGCTCGCGCACCCGACGATTACGCGCCCCGCGCGCTGTGCCGTCCCCTCGATACCTTATTTTTGACTTCTGCGCAGGTTTCGTTCAACGCTAAAAATTCGTGACGCGACCTATACCAGTAGCCTTCATAACAAACGTTTTTCCCAGACTTATTTAAAGTCGCAAATAAATTGTAACAAAAAATAAGGCAACAAACTCAAGATGTTTGCTCATGCTTAATCGAATGTAACCGACAATACATACATATTTGTTGTACATAATATTTTCTCTACCCCACAGCTTCTCTGTGAAAAATCCTTCAAAGGATTATGAGTCTTATTTCTTTAGCAGTAAATTCTGAAATAGCTTGCATAATATTGCTAGTTGTACACTTCACTTATTTTGCAAGTATCGCTAATGGATTTGCGGTTTACTTACACAAGGATTCAGTATTGAGGTGATTTTATTCGATTCGAAAGATTTGTATTCGTTAAATATAAATGTTACTGACAAATTGTAAACATGTATTTAGAAAACGGTTCAATATACAAAAATAATAATAAATATTTCAGGACATTTATACACAGCGCCATCTAGTTCCAAGCTAAGCCGAAGCTTGTGTTATGGCAACTAGATAACGGAATAAATTACATATACATTACTTTTCTTTTGTAAATACATACATACAATACATAGCAACACCCAGACCCCAGAAAAATACAAATGTAAATTACAAATATATTTTTCCGGTGTGGGAATCGAACCCACGACCCTTCGCGCAGAAGGCAGGTGTATTACCAACTGCGCCAAGCGGTCGTCAGATATCTATGAAAGAATTATTCCTCTTTAAATGATCTAAAAAAAAGTCCGCGACAGTATATGTCTATCTTCTAAGATTGACTCACTATAACATAACAATAGAAATAGATTCGCGAAGTCGCGAGCAACAGCTAGTTTCTAATAAAACTCTACACAAATTGTGGGACGTTATTCCCGGTTCGACGGGAGTATGAGAACTCGTTCCTGACGATAGAACCGACTCAATAACCTTTGTTTTGGATGTATATTTTAGACAATTGGTCCGCTATCGTATAGCTGTACAACTCTACTGTCTTTATGCGACCCTGGTACATATTCATTTATGACTAGCCACTCGCCCCGGCTTCGCTCGCATATATTATGCATGAATATACGTATAACCTTTTTCTTGAATAATCTCTATGTATTTAATAAAAATCGCATTAGAATCGGTTGCGTAGTTTTAAAGATTTATGCATACATAGGGATATAGAGAGAGAGAGAATGTTTACTATGTAGTGATTACGATAAGGATAAGTATAATTAATATCTCTTTGATTCAATAAATAGCCTGGTAATTAAAGTTTTCATGCAAAAACTATAAAATATTGTCAATAAATATATAAATTATAATTAATTAATCAAAAATAATTGTGTAGATTCTATAGCAGTAACGATAGTTAATACCCCGGTAATATCATTTGCATGATTTATGAAATAATTAATTATGTTCTATTAGGAAATTGAGCCCTTTAAGTATATATGTATTGAAAAAAATGAGGCTCCTTACGCTAATGACAAAACAAATATAGTAATCTTTTTCCGTGCAAACACACAGCCATAAGAGGCGCTACGCTTAAATCATCCATCATTTGCCGATATAGGAAATTACAAGCGTTGGTTAAACAAAAATATTTCCTTCTAAAATAAAACACTTTAAATAAATGAAATACATTATTTTTAAAATTCATTTTTCAATTTTTTTAAACATCATTTAAGGAATATTATTCGATCATGACTTTTGGTTTAAAATTATGTTTGCAATTTTTATAATCTAATGATCAGTTTTGCTACAGAATTTAATATACGAAAACTTTATAGTAAAATATATATTAAACGAAGCTCCTATATACTTATACTTTGAAATTATTTTAGTATCGCCGAACAATTTAGTGCCACTGGTTCTGATAGAAAAAATCTACGCATCCTTGGAGGTAATAGAATAACAGATAAACAGACTTTCAAAATGATCAACACCATACATTCTAAGAAATAAGCAAAATTATATCAAATTTATACCAGCCAACTGTAAGACAGTCTGAGCAATGTTTACTATTGAAACGCACCATAATTTAACTAGAACTAGAAGTACCAAATATTCTATTCCAACATAGAAAAGGTACGGTATTTTCAACTGAATTTTTTGTACAAGCAAACCGCCTCTTAGCGTAACGCAAGATGAATCAATCATTCATAATTTGACGACAAAAGGAGTGACAGGGGTGAAGGCTGCGAAATCTTTTTGTTTCACAAAAATATATTTCCTTCCTTCATTGTAGGCCTACGCTTTGTTTTCAATATCTGTGGCTATATAAAACATTTATAGACTGTGTTGCCAGGTGCTTATAAATTCCTATACCTACCTACAAACTGGTGTATTAGACTAGTTTTTTTTAACAATTCAACCAGAGTTGTTGCCATAATTATTCAATTGTAACTGAAAAATACATTTGTTATATAATTTTACGTTTTATGTGGTAGATAATAAACATTTAATTACAAAAATCGATTAAAAATACGATGAAATCAACTTTTTCTTTATATTATACTAGCTGTTGCCCGCGACTCCGTCCACGTGGACTTTCTGATCTCGATTTATAAATGTTGTAACAGACGCCGTATTTTTAATTTACTTAATTAAATCATCTGTCAAATGTAGACAATGACACGTGTTCACGCTAGCAAATAGATTATTCGATCAGAATGTCAATTGCATACGTCTGACACAAAATGAAGCGCTTTTAATAAGATAGCATGTTATGTTATAATTGAAAATAATATTATTTGTTGCTATATAATATTAGTAAAGTTTTTTAATTATTTGTAAGATATATAATTATATAACGTATAAAGGAATAAATGAAAGCTGGCAAGGAATAAGGAACATTTAGTTTTAATTTCAGACAGACAGACAGAGTTACTATCGCATTTATAATATTAGTAGGTATGGATAAGTTTACAGTATATAGCATTTAATATAAATGGTATGGACGAACTTACATCAAAACGCTAACGTACTAGCAAGTGACGTAAAAAAAAACCTTATATAACCTTTATAGGTATAACCTTTTTACGTTTTAGCAAAATACATTATTAAATCAAATAACATAATTAACACCAAAACACGACTTATTAACGAATTAAAAGAAGGCTAATAAACACCGAATTATACTCAAACAATAAACCAAAAAACTCGCAACACACAATTAAAAAAAAACTTTCATAAAAATTCAAAATTAGAAAATTGTCAAAAACATTTATTTTCAGTAAGAAGATAACAAGGCATCGTTAATTCGCGTTTAAATCATAGACCGTGTTAATTTAACGACTACGTTTCGTTTCGTAATTGTGATTTTGTTTTTCGATTATTATTTATTTTCAACATGGCTTTGTTTCGATTCGAGTCTAATGAGAAGGTTTATTCGAGTATTGTTGTGTAGCAATTTATTGGTACAATGTTTTTATTTGAACGGCGCGAGGTCAAATTATTTTTGCTAGATATATTTTTACATTTCGTCTGGTATTAAGTCTGTGGCAAGACGTTGATATTTTTTTATGTTACGGATAATATAATTTTATCATTTTAATTAATATATATCGGAGCAGATGGACGAAAAGAATATTCAAGATAGTGAAAACTATTGTAATATTAGTTAATTATTCGAACTTTTTTGGTTTATTACAATGTTTACATTCAAAAGTAAAATAATTGTGACTGGCATTTGTCAGTGGCTATAAAAACGTCAGCATTGTGAAAATAATGATATTGGATAATTTATATTCGAGCTGATTATACGCCGTTATTCTGATACTCTGAAGTTTTACTTATTAAGAACGTAAGAAAGAGCCATCATGAAGCAAACAATCATTATCTCGGCATCATTATAACTACTTAGTACTTAATATAAATTAATTTATTTTATTTACTACGGCGTGACTCTCTACAACATATAATATAAACAGAAATTTGGATAAGCTATATTTTTTGAAATACGATAATTGCTTAATGGATTTCAATGACCTTATGTACCTACGTTTATTTTCTCAGATAAACTAAAATTATACCAGAATCTAATAATAATAATTACTTACGTAAAAAAATACAATTGTATCACCAATCGATTATCTTTATTACTTTTACAAGATTTTCGTTAGGGGAGACGGGGCCAAACCAATTCATATATTAAATCATGTATCTTTTTAGTAGTCTAAATTTAGCCTTCCCGGGTTGACAGTACGTCGGTGATATTCGGAACCTTTTTGTTCCGGAACGATCGGGAATGGATAATTGGACCGAAAGCCCTTTTGGTCGAAGGGTATTCGAGGTTCTATTATTCGCGCCATTACCTTATACGTTCATGCCTCTGATGAAAACCTGGAATAACTTAGAGGTATGTTGAAACATTCCTTTAAAATATGGTTATCTATCTAGAACTGTTATATAAAATAAGTGTTGTATACACATAAAATTGTACACTTAAATATAAGAATATGGTTTGTTTGTTGCTGTGTAACATTATAAATAAATTAATAGTTAAATTAATGTTTCTTACAGCTCCTAGACTTTTGGAGGCTTGGATATACTAGGACAAAAGTAAAAATTATTTTACCTGGTACATAATATATTAAAATGACTTTTTTTAACTAGCGACATTTTCATTAAACTATAACTATTTCTTACTTTCAGATGCTCTTGATAGTTCTCTGCTAGCTTGACTATGACTCAAATCTGAAAACCTCACTGCTATCCTAAACATTATTCACATCTGTAATCACGCGACTCTTATTGGAACTGTCATTCATGTTAATCCGTGCGGAGTCAGGCGGGGTCAACCGTGCGTGAAAACGCTATCGTTCGAATAAATATCAACTACACGCGTCTCCTGTCTGCTTCCGTAAAAAACGATTCGCCGCTTCGATGGGCTGAGACAACAAATCATTATGCGTGCTTAGAATTTGATTTAGAAGGCTTTTTAACATGTTATTTTGTTATACGGTTGGCAAAATGCGGTGGATTGAAGCGAATGGACGGATAACTTAAATAGCTTGGTAATAAAATGCAATACAATGAACTAACAAGATAAAGTAAAAAAACTAAAACCCAACTACGACAAAAAACGACGCTGAAAAAGTATAAAAGTACCCCATTTATACAGGTAAAGTCACAAGCAAATGCTATTAATATATATATATTCGAAATGTACAAGTGAAGCGCTTTAAAATGATACCAAACACGGCATATCTAGCTTAACTTTATTTTTTTACTCTGTATATTTTGTCCGCTAGAGGGCGCCACATTGAATTTGGTGAAAATCTATATAGCCTATAACCAGCGGACAATTAAGACGCTTCTAATGATATGTCATTTGTCGAATTCTGATTAGTGGCTTAGAAGTTACGAGGGAACAGATGAACATACATACATACATAGCCTGTCAAAATCATAACCCTCCTTTGGCTTTGCCGTAGTCGGGTAAAAATATAAATTCATGTCATCAAACTATTGAGATGAAACTCATACTATTATTCTTTTCTTTATTTTGACTGTGGTTAGTGTGAGGTATATAAACAAGAAATGTGATATCAGTCCTAAACAAAAACAAGTTTTTAAATTTTCACGAAAATGTTACAGTCCGCCTATATCCTAGTTTTTGAAGTATAAAAAGCAGAATATTCCAGTAAATGTCGCACCAGTATTAGCTGCTGTGTTGTTCACGAAACTCCTGTGATTCCTCAAATTGTTTATGAAATTTTTAATGTTGTGGAATATTTTGTTTTCTAGTACTGTTTCACTCGACTATACTGTGATTAGCTTTTTGTTTATAAATTCATTGTTAAGAATAAGTTGATATATTAGATCCAGGTGATAATTTGTTTATTATACAGTTTGAGTTCATTTCTGTTTTCTCTTCTCCGGCTGTACAGGAAAAAACAGCATTATTTCGGTTATACTACCGTATTTATAATGTTGTTTTTGTATTTCGAGTCAGTATCATCAATTTCAAATCACACAAAAGAATATTACCGTGCCAAAAGAACTATTATTATCTAGCGAAAACCTCGTTACTTTTACCCTATTTCCAGATATTCAAAATTAAAATTGAGTTTCAGCTCCGCATCTCAACAAAAATTTCGTTAGCATATTCTCCATAAAACTACACGATAAATGTTAATTGTAATCCGCGCTTTGTAAATAATTTTGCGAGTCAACGCTTTAGTCGGGGAGACTGGGGAAAATGGGAAATGGGGCGAAACAAAAATGCGATGCACCGCCTCTGCTTACCCTAAGCCGGTTATAAAGAAGGATTAGCAGATATACGAAGCTTTTCTAGATTTCACGAATTACGTATTTTAATTTTGTACGGTGATAAGTCCAAGCGATTTTGTTTCGAAAATTTATGCGAGTTTTTTTTTATGAGAAACATTTCAGTTGGAGTGGACATAATTAAATTAATTATAAGAAACGTTCGTTTGAGAAAACAATTTTATGTAAGTGTTTCAATCACGTTGATATAAAATTATTTTTACTTAATTTATTTTATTTATTTATGAACGTATAACCAAATCATGTACGCACAAATTAATCAAAATTGGAAAGGATTAAGGAAAAGAGCCACTTAGTGTTTGTGAAACTTAAACTGTAATCTGATTGTAGAAGTAATAGAACGAAGATTAAGTAAATAAATATCCCATTTTATATGTTTTTATAAGTCTTTTAATAAATCTCATTTGCATACTAACCTTTGAAAGTCATAAAATACTATTAATAGTATTTTATTAACAAACAAATTATTAAATCGAAATTAGCAATCCACGCGAAATAAAAACCTCGCCAAATTTCTCGAATAAAATTTAGGAACTCACTTGCAAACTAGCTTTTCATCCGGCATAACTCGCTAAGATTAAAGTTTTGAACATTTCGGCGTCTTAATTCATCCTTTCATAAGATGTGATTTAGTGAGCCCGGGAACTATTTATCACCAAGTTGCGTAGGATTCCGGGATAGCACCTAGGAATGAGCCAAGTTGTAAGTTACTGCCCTAATTAAAATGCACGCTTTAAGTCGGGCGGGGAGGATGGGCGAAAGCGGAAAGCGGCGACTTAGTTTTATAACACTTGATTGACCTAAATATTACTTAACTATTAGTTATATAGAATACTTTTTAGTAAATAATTTACATGATTGAACAACATTTATAATATTTATTTTAGAAATTTCTGTTAATATTTTCGTAAGCAACATTTTAATATGTATAAGAGTCATTATCTTTATCAACCAAATATTTTAAACTATTGCAAGAAGGAGTAAGAAAGAGAGATTTCTCTTTCTCTCTTCTGAACTATTTGGGTATGAGCGTTTGTACAATGAAATTGAATAGGACACTGCGGTACGGGTATATCTCCATCTTCTTTTATGATCATCACTACACCAGCTCTGTCAAATCCGTAAACTAAATGACGCAACTTGTCTTTCAAATGCGGAATAATGACTTTTTTATATATGACAAGACATGGACATGCGTGATGCAAGCAAACCCACCATAGATACGATAAAACGACATTCATTTCTCTATCTCTCTGTCTACTCTTAGCCTGTATCTCTTCCACTCTCTTACTTATGTGTACTTAATACTGTCTCTTTCTCTTTCATTTATTGCACGCTCACATCGCACGCGTTACCACATCCCAACGTTCTTACAAATTACAATTCGGATGCTTTGTTCGAGGCTCACTTGAAATGTCCTCGATTTTGAACATTTGTCTCCCACAATCGTTTTATTACCCCGTTTGTTTCAATATCAACGTTGTATTGTGTTCTGAAGTAATTAAGGTTTTGTTTTTGCGGAAGTAGAATACATTAATTTAAGATAAACCATTTAATTTTCCGGCGCTGAGAAGGTTTTAATATATATTTGCGATTATTTATCGTCTATTGTATTAAGTTGAAAACTGTTCGTGTAGTAATATTAATTTTTTTTATTTATCATAAATTAAACTGGCTGAAGAAATAAAATAGGAAATAACTATAAATTGTTTTGTAAATCCGAACGATTTACTAACATCTTTTCTTAATATCGAATCTTTTAAGGATTTTTTTTCATTTTTATCAAACTGTTGTTTATAAAACTTACTGATCATTGATGTACACAAAATAAATTATAAACTTTTATAAGCTTAAAATCAAAACACTTGACACACATATACATACTCACAGGAACACACACAGATAAACTCGACTTAAAAAGCCAAAATGAAATTTAGATCCATTATTTTAAATAGGCCCTTATAAAAACGTTTAAAAATTTTCAGTAAAGAAGGTTCTCGAAGGAAAATATAAAAGGCAGATAGGGATAATTATAAAGATAAAGGACCGTCCCGTCGTTGTCTGAGAAGTTTCGCGTTTCATTAAATATTATCGTTTGTATAAAAAGCAAGTAAATATTATAATGCGTAATAAAATTTGTTTAAATTATGTTTATAGAACTTTTGATATAGCTAAATGGTTCCAGGGGGCCAACCACCATCTCATATAGCAGTATTATTTTAATCTTATTTTCGAATTTCGTACTATGACATGTCTAATAATAAGCTTAATTTAGTATTGTTTCGATCAGAAGTTTTTTGCCGTCAATACGTAAATCATTCACTCGATGCGTACCATGAGTATGACTCAGAGTCATGACAATTGACAATTGACATGCCTTTTGACAGCAAACAATATTGTTTACATGTCAAATTTCGCAATAATAAAAAAAGTTGATTATTTAGGATGGAAGTAAGACTATTTAGTATAATTCTATTAGAAAACTCGATATTTTAATTTCAAAAGTTTTAATTTTTGCCAATATTTGTTAGACAGTGGTATTCTCGTATGGAGGCATTAAAAATTATACCTTAGTGCGCGTGATTGTGGATGGGTGATGGGTTTGAAATATTAGTTTTAGGAAGCGAATATTGTTAATAGTTTTGGAAGCGAAACAAACACATCGAAGCAACCTTTCCAGCACAACAACAACAGCACACAACTGTAATAATTCTGCAATTAATATCTGTTTACGTATCTTATAATAATGCATATTATGTTTTCACTAAATAAGTATAGTTGTAATAATTATAATGCTTCTATAATTGACGAATTATTGCTAAATATTGTGTCTGTGGCAAATGTCATGATTTGAATGTTTTGTCTCGCTCACTCACTTGTCACCGCGGTTTTTAAAGAAAAAGCGGGAGCGTCACTCGTAAAAGAAAAGTGATTGTATTGTATAAGATAAATGTGTTGAATAAATATAATATTTGTTTAATGTTTGTTTTACAACCTTTTCCACATAGACGAAGTGGAGTTTGTAAAAAGATAGGTATAGGCTTAGCAAAGCAATTCACATATAAGCTAGGTGATGAGTTAAGGTCTCTACTAAACAACCAAGTTACCAACAGTAAAATCGACTGACTTGTCTGTGGAGAAAGAGGTATTTAAAATGCTATTTTATCACTGGAAAGATATAAATATGTGTAACACTTGCTCACTTTTAGGTACTGACGGCAATACTAATATTCATAATATTATTCAATTGGGCCCTATCAACGTCTCACTGGCAAAATTGAAGGCATTTTATGGCACAACCAACTGTGTCAATGAGGCAAAAACTTATCCGTTCCCAGATAATTTAAATAATGCTACAGAAAAAGCACAGTAAGCTAATTTTTGTTTTATACATAATTATATAATTATCAATCACAGTATGACACTTTTTATATTAGGAAGGTCACATGTTCAGGCTCATGCCAACATGTTTAATTTTACAAGCTTTTATTTAACTTGCAATGTATGTATGTATGTATGTATGTATGTATGTTTGTGTGTTCGGGTGGAATTTTATAACTCAATTTTAAGGCACTTGCCCTCAACCGATTGAGCTGAAATTTTGCATGCACGTGTATATCCGATGACAATGCAATATTATTATGACATGGAGCTGATCTGATGATGAAGTCGGAAGATTGCCATAGCAACTCAGTAATTAAATAACATAACCACATCGAGTTTGGGCTCATTTCATTCGACTAGATGAGTACTT
>JADANM010007051.1:2355218-2373977 GCA_026213755.1 Eurema hecabe | reverse complement strand
ATTTAAATAAAAGCTTGTTTTTAAAGATTTTTTTACCTTAATTTATTATATTTTAGATTTTATTTTTTCAGGTATTAACATGTTTTGTATTGAGTAAAAGATTTAACTTAAATGAATTACAGGTGATTCTGGATATCCATAGAGGAGGACAAAGGTTCAAAAAGGCCAATCACAGCTCAGTTTTACTGGTTATACAAAGCCAAGTGGTGACAATATAGCACTCTAACAAGGCTGGCTTATTCACCAGCTATGGAAAATGCTTAATATAGATCTGTAAATAGAAGAAGTGTACATTAATATTAATTTTTAGCTATGTATGATATCAAAATAATTTAACCTAAAAAGGTTAAATTATTTTGATGATAAAAATCATTTACTGTATTTTTATTGAAAAGTGGGTGATAGCTCTTCCTGTATTTACATTTTGTTGTTAAAAAAATGAATGTGTGTATCTGAAATTAAAATACATTTCAATGTTTTTAGTGTTATGTTTTATTTCTCAACTTTGTGCAATTCTTTATATTTTTTTTTTAATATGACCATATTAATTAAAAATCATAACCTCACAAAAGCTTTAAATCTACTTACATTAAAATATTTTAATATTATTAATTAAATTTAAAAATTATGTTCGAGATAAATACAATAATAGATCATACGCAATATTATATTACCATTTCCCTTTATATTATATTATATTTCTTGGTTTAATAAACTAATTAAATTATTAAAACACTATTTTAAACTTGTAGGTACTTACTTTCCGTCTAACATTTTAAATTGGAAAAACATTAAAATTTGAATATTTGCTTGCTACAAATATAAATAAACTCTAAAATATTCAACAAAACATTGCCGCGTCGAATCCGGACTGAGTAGTAGGGATGTTAAAAAATAGTCGATTTTTCTTTTAATCGATTATTATTTTCGTATAATCGATTTTCAAAACCATATTAATCGATTTTAAATAAATCGATTAATAAATTACGCGAACAAATCGATTTTTATAAATAGCACCATCTATGCGTGGAATGAAAAACTTGTAGCATTATTATCTGTAAATTATTAAATAAAAATCGGCGCCATCTATTGTTATGTCGGCGTGTTAAGTAGTATGTATCAGTTTAGTGAATGAGATCTCAGTTATTATAATTGTTGTTGTTTAATTTTATTTTAATACCTACTAGTCTTACATAAAACGAGAGTGAAAATTAGTGCCCATAATTATTTATTGATCGTCTTTTGATTGTTTAAACTTATAGATTAATGAAAGAATTGTTTTGTATTTTTGTTTTTGAAATCAAAAACTGCGACATTTAGTTTTTAATTGTCATTTTCAGCATTTTATTTTAATAGGTACCAGGTAGTCAAATGTACAATAATTAAAAGAAATAATTGTCACAAATGTATTCGTGTGAGTTAATTTTTAAAAATTAACATAAGATTTGTTTTATATTTTAATTTTGAAGACCATAACGTCGTTAATTTTTTTTGTGTAATTTTAAATATTTTATTTTAACGCATATCACAGGTAAAATAGGACTGGACATTTGTGACCTTTTTTATTATTTAATTTATATTTTAGTTTTCGCGATAATAAAGTTATCATTTGTAGTCATTGTTGTGTAAAGTTGTAAGTTGTCATTGTTGAGGTGCTCATTTAATTTATATGTTATAATAAAACGTTTTATGATACAGAGAACTTGTATCAATAATGATTTTTGGTCTTATTACCTACTTATACCTAGAAAGATTAAAAGAACATTAATTGCTATGATTTTTAGTTTTGAAGTTTTATAAAAACTTTGTGTTTGGACTTAATTCATTTATATCGATGAAAGCACGCATATTGTTTATACTGAAGGTCTGCAGTAGATCTGATGATGGAGACAAAAGCCGAAAAAAGCTAGCCGTCTCTTTCCAAACGCCGACGCCCGTTATTTCTATACTATGTGTATCATAGAAGGTTCCAGAAAGTATAATCCTATAACATAGAAGCGCTTCCTTCATAACGCTTTCAAAGTAAATGAAAAATGCTGCATAGAACGTCGCTACGTATTATAGGAGAAATTCATAAACCCTTTGAATGCCGTAAACCGGCGTTAGCGATGTTTTACACACATTGTTGGTATTTTATTATACTTTACACTATATCCTTACACCTGTAAAACAGCGAGACGCCGGAAAATTCTTTTGAAATATTTTTATGAGATCTCGCTAGGAAAATGCTTAGCATTCTCGTAGATAGTTTCTACTATCCGCTATTTTATAATAAAATTATAAAGAGATACAATATTAAAACATTATATTTTATGCGCAAAATCTTATTCTTTATCTAAAGAACAATGGATAAATATTTAATTATTTTTCTTTATAGCAACGTTGTTATTTCAGTATGACTGCGTATTTTATTGAATAAAGATACTTTTACAGGATCAAAGTGATATCAAGATAATGTTTTTTTTTTATTTTTTATATGTAAAGTAATTTTAGAAAGTAAACTTCGTAAAAGTATCTTTTCCTAGTGTTAACTACTAAGAAAATGTTCTTATAAAAAAATAATTATCCTTTAGATATAACAATAAACGTTTCAATAACATAATTTATATTTATTAAGAAAATATTATAAAGAGCTGGCATTCAGGTTACAGGGAAGAACATCCGATTATTATGAAAATGCAATGACGATTCAACTCCTACGCTATAAGCGAGCGACACATTTAATCCATACTTACTCATAGTATTTCTGTCTGTTTGTCATTCTTTCACGGCAAAGCGGCTGGGCCGATTTAGTTGAAATTTGGTATGTACATAGATATCTATCTATGACTATCAGAGTTTCTTGCCGGTTCTTCTCTGTAGAAACTGCCTTCCGAACCGGTGGTAAATGTTTTGTACCACGACGTAAATACCACGACGATTCAAAAGTGTTACGTTATGTAGCCTAATTGAATAAATATACTTTTGACTTTTTGACTTTTGATAATACCCTGAATTAAACAGGATATCCCGTTATTGCCCCGGGAACGGGAACTACGCGGGTACAATACTAGTCAAACATAATACAGATATAGGTATGTTGCCCATCGCCTTACATACAAATAGCAACTTTTCTAATAAAACCCAAAGCCGAATCACGATAATTCAATATATCTCAAACAAAAACTCACGTGTCCATGGCGGCCAGCCAACACGAAGTACCTACTGACCAATCGCGCACTATGTGCTGCAAAACACGTCCTGTCAATGCTTTAAAGTTCGTGTTCGTGATTTTAAATTAAAGTCTAAATTTAACTGTGAGTGTACAACATTGGACATGTTCGTTCTACTATTGGTAATGATTTGTTGTAAAACTAAGTTGTATTTTATGTTTTTACTAGCTACTGCTCGCGACTCCGTCCGCGTGGACTTTCATTTAAGCTTTGAACCCCCTTCTTATAAAGTTTTCTTTATTTTTAAGATGTATTCTGCTATTCCGGCTATTCCGGGCGGGGACAAATCCAACATACCAAAATCCATAAAAATTAGAATTTGTTTTATATATAACTAGCTACACCCCGCGGTGTTACCCGCGTTTATGCAAGTAATATACACATAAACATTCCTTAAGAATCACTCTATCATTAAAAAAACTGCATCAAAATCCGTTACTTAGTTTTAAAGATATAAGCATACATAGGGACAGACAGACGGCGGATAGCGACTTTGTATTATACTATGTATGTAAGATATTAAAATTTGTTTATAGAATATAAAAATGTTATCCCATCTGTGAATAAAGCCGGCTGATTTCTGTTTGTTTTTTCCTTTGTAATATAGTTGCCTGGAAGAGATCGCTCTTTAGTGATACGATCGCCAGTTACAAAGTATTGAATCATAGTTTAACTTACTATTTCCTTATAACGAAGTGAAGTTAATAAAGTACTAACCAGCCTTTTACAATAAATTAGTAAAAAGTTATCCCGCGACTACTTACGTTTGTTTGTTTGTTATAAAGGCTTAAAACATTTTCAAAGAGAATATCAAAATAACCTGAGAACATTGTTCTCGTATCGCTACGCTTCAAAGCAGTAGGTAGGTACATAGGAAATCTTATTTCCCCGTCTATCCGAAGTGTAGCCTCGCAGTTTCGGGTGCTGATAAAATTTACGTCTTGTCTTAAACTCTGCAGGTAAATTTATATATACTAGTTCACTGGCGTTGAAATGAAAAATGTTACTGCTTTTGTATTGTGCCGGTTTATTGTACGTGGGTGAGTGTGTGTGTGTGAATGTGTTTGTGTGTGTGTGTGTGTGTGTGTGTGTGTGTGTGTGTTTTGATAAAGTGATTAAAATAAGTTTACTATAATATTATGTTTATATTATTAACGTGAACAATTTTTTAATAAGTGTAGATTAGTCATAATATATGGAAAAATATGTGAGATTAGTTTTGTTTTCTTGTAGTAAAAAAAATCATATTCCGTAGCATATTGTAGATGACTAATGACACTCTCACTCTATGTGTAATTTACATATAATATATAGCGCGTATATTATATATAATTACATATACTTTTACACATTACCACATATTTATTTTTTAAGACAAACAATTTAAAATCATGATTATTTTAATGTATGTTACCAAAATTGATTAATTATTATTACGACAAAATATATTCAACGAAGAAATAGCATACTAGATACGCATAAATAGCTGGATCTCATCCTTTTATTAATAGAATAAATAGCTCATCAAGAAGCTATCTTCGGAATTCTTGAGCGAGTTAAAATATACTTATTTTATATTTAGCTTAATAGGTATTATGAATTGCTTGCGAGTTGAGTTCGAGATCAAAGTTCCGTGTTTAACAAGATGTTATAAGTATACAAAAAAATTATGGTATAAATCTATACTGATACTATGAAGAGGTAAATTTTAATAGATTGTAAGGAAGTCTAGTCTATGGTATGGTATGGCAGCACGGTCTGGTTTCCGCAACTCCACGTCAAGGCGCAGTTATTGCGTGATGGTGGGGATCTCATTCGATCCACCTCAGGTCATCGAAGAACGCCAGCAGGTTATTCACACTGCTGGTGATCTCTCTGAGCGTACTTGTATTTTTGAAGTACTAAGCCTTGCATGTGGCAGTTGCAGTAAGAAATCTTGTCTATCTTGAGCCATATTACGGAATACTATAAATTTATATGAAGAACTAAGTCTTGGTCAATGTATATTAACTAACCTTAGGTATTTTGCCACTCGCGTTTGTTGCGTACTCAGCCTTTGATGGTAGATCAATATTATGATGCAAATTGGACTAACTTATACGTTTATGATAAATAACACGTACGGAAACCAATGTTTAAAAAAAACTTTCGGGTATAGGTACCCTAGCATGTAATCCTAGCTCAATGGTCAACGTTTCATGACCTCAATTCTGATATAAGTATATGTACAAAGAGCAAGCTTTCACCTCAATCCCGCTTTAACTAAGATAATTCCGCAAACATATTTTAAAAAGCATTTTAACTGTAAGAAAATTTAACATTTAAATTTTCCACACACACGAGAGCGTAGACTTGAAATGTCTAGAGCACTCAGCGTCGCTAATGGGTTCTTTAAAGGGAATGAAAATAATAATTTATCGACATCAGACGCTGTACCGCCATTTATTCTATGGTTCCATAAAATTCTCACCAAACGACGATCGGCGATAATTGATGAAGTACTTTATAAACCGTGTTTATAAAAAGGTTTTATGTTTCGATGGACTTAAATATCATTTTCTGATATCGTCACAACAGCTTTATGATGCAATATTTTTAATGCTTTATAGCCGTTTGAATAATTAAAGAGATAAAACAATGTCGTGTTGATAACATCCATACTAATATTGTAAATGTGAAAGTAACTTTGTCTGTCTGTCTGTCCTTTCATCACACTAAAACTACTGAACTAGTGTCTAGAGCCTGGGGAAGGATAAAGGCTACTTTTTTTAAATCAACACCCAAAAGGTTGCGCGAGAGGTTGAAACTTTTTATAATTTTACGCTTACACGGCCAAACCGCTGAACCGATTATTATGAAATTTCGTACAAAGATAGTCTAGAGCCTGAGATAAAACATAGGCTACTTTTTAACTGGAAAAAAAGGTTATAAACGGGAAGTCCATGCGGACGGAGTCGCGGTCAGCTAGTAACTTGCAACAAAAGAAAGACTACAGTATTAGATTGCAAAATATCTCAGGAAAAATATTACTGTAAATAAATTCTTACTATTATTATAAATGTATTTTATGAAGATCAACGATATTTTATACTCTAACTGGTTTTAGCTCAAGGGCAATGTAGGTAGACTGAAGACTCTGAATGAATACATATGTCGCGTCATTTATGTTTAGCGCTGGACGAGAATAGCTGCGCATCAGTAGAATCGCGCTCATAATTGACGTATTGGTGCGAGAAAGACAACAGGACTAGGACAACCAATCAACGCTCGCGCACCCGACGATCACGCGCCCCGCGCGCTGCGCCGTTACCTCGACACCTTATTTTTGACTTTTGCGCAGGTTACGTTCAGCGCTAAAGATTCGTGACGCGTACTTTTAATTCTAGAATTGACACGGGAACTGAAACTATGCGAGTAAAAGACGTGAATACTATATCCATACAAATAATTTACAGCAACGCAAAGGAAGATATAAATGTGAATTAACAAATGAATGTAATTTATGACGATTCATAATCTTGTGACTTAGACTTCACTGCAAAGTGAAAATCGAAGTCCTAGCCGAAGACTCGACTCATGTTTTGAAACTATAGATAAGATTTATCGTCTTATCCATAGAAATAAGACTATGGGTTACTTAGGAGTTCTACCAAAACCCTACTATGGGAAGGAAGGAAGATGTAACCTTCCTTTGAACCAAAGGGAGGATCCTCGACCAGTCGAACCACTGACTGGCTGGCCGTTAGGCCCCAATGGTTCGATGTCGAGAAGTTGTATATATGCTAAGTCTCGGAAAAATATCGTAAGCGCGATTCAGACTCGGCGCGTGAATAGCGGTTGCTACACTACTATGTAAAATTACTCAAAGTAAAGGTTATCTAAAGTCATTCTCGACATATGTGATCAGTTACCAATGTACTACAATATTTTCCTAGTATGAGTACATACATCTATATCTATACTATTTAAAGAAGTAAAGTTTGTGTGTTTGTTAACTTTTAAGGGGTAATCTCAGTATTTACTGAACCGATTTTAAAAATTCTTTCACCAATAGAAAGCCACATTGTTGCTGAGTTTCATAGGCTATATAATAAAGTTACAAAAATAAAAAAGGATTATTAACGTAATGCCCAACAAAGTGGGCACGGGTCGGTTAGTAGCTATATAAAGTCGCTATAAAAATTGTCAGGGTCTCAAAATGCAGCAACAATACGAGTACATAGAAAATTATCTACCGTTACATAAAAGGGGTTCCATTTTCTGCAAATAGCTTCGAGTGGTCAATGAAATGGAAACAGATTGGAAAGGTTTCCACGAGAACGTGATTTATTGGAGCATTTTATATATGTTTATATATGTACATTGAAAATCGTTTTGAATTACTTTTAAATGTATAGTAGTATAGATAATAATTTAATATGAATGGCCACATTGGTTGCTGAATGCATAGCTCAATAATAGTTGAGTCTATTTCGATATTTTTTTTCCGAAAATATAAATTCAATTTCAATGCCAAATCAGTACGATGGTTATAAAATATTAAATTAGTCCACGTCAAACGTATCTTTATTCAATTAGGCTACATATAGTAACACTTTTGAATCGTCATGATATTACAAAACATTGATCACCGGTTCGGAAGGCAGTTTCTACAGAGAAGGACCGGCAAGAAAAATAATATGAATATTAAATGCATGCATGAACGAAATAAAAATTACAGTCTTTATAATATATAATAAAGATTCTAACTCACATCTTATACTACGGCTACTGATTAAAATCAAATAAAAGGTCGGCAACACACCCGTGATATACTGCTTATGAGCAGCGTTGATTTTAAAAGCGTTGAGCTGGCGTCACTTGATGTAAAGTAACCCGCTCTAGTATAAAAAGTAAATCAGTATAAAAGCTTGCAATATGCATATGAAGCCCTTCTATATGAAACCCTATTTGACCTAGTATTTTATTTATAGAATCATATCTTTGAACCTTTATAACTTAAGATTTAATTAAGCTATGACGATGCTTCTCGATAAAGGATGATCTTGATCTTACGATATTATAAAAAAAAATAATTCTTGGAGACAGTTATTTTATCACAGCGTCATCTATTCCCACTTTAAGCAGAGCTTGTGTTTTGACAACTGGATAATTGATAAATTACAAATAAATACTTTTACTTTTTTGTTAAACTATAACATAGCAAACGTAGCAAGACTGCAGAAGTACACAAACGATGTTTTCCAGTGTTTCAGGATCGAACCCACAACTGAAAGTGTTACCACTGCGCCAACCAGTCGTCATACTATAAGGTTTCTGTTCGTATCTTCATTATAATTTTTCTCAAAATGTCAACACTTCTCACTGCTCTTTCTACAAAGATTTTAATATTTCAAGGTTAGAGCTATATCAAACAGATCTAAACAAAGCGAAGTTTGAAAGTCAAATTTCCCGTACATTTTAATTCTTAGCTGTCCTCCTTTTTAAATAAACAGCGTTTGTTTCTCGTCATAAAATATGTTCTTCAATTTTCGATGTGGGTCACATAAATTTTGTATGTGCTTTAATTTCCAACAAGAAAATGCCTAAAGTATATGAACTAAATGAAGGCTTTATCTGCTACGTGTTCCGTAGAAACGTCGTGAACATAAACAAACATACGACAGTGATTAAGGCGCTAGTTGGGAACTAAGAAGAAACATTAACAGATACGATCTGTTCCTTGGAACTACTTAAAACTGCTGTGTTTCTGTAATAGTGTAAACTATGCGGTTTCGCGAACACAGGTGAGGCTTAGGATGTGTGTATACCAAACAGTGTACCATGATTTCTAACGCCTATAGTACTATACCAAATATTATACCATGATAGTATAATTAATAATGAATCATTATGTTTGGGATTACAGATCTCTCATATAAATTTAAAAATTAAAATTGTTCTTAAAATCGTAGTTTTAGCTGTTGCTGCAGACAGCATATACAAGTGTTGCCTGGAAGAAATTACTTTATAATAATACGACCGCCAGTTATTTAAACTGTTCTATAGACTAAAATAATTTATGTTTATTATGTACTATATCTACACTAAAATATTATAAAGTTTTAGTAACGGTTGAATCACATGTATAAGCCTTTATCAAAATAGACATTTGTTGTAACTATTTTAGTCACAAAGGCACTACGACATAACGAGGGAGATGAAGCGGTCCCGTTACAGCTCCTTGAGGTGCTCCAGACGCTAACCCTTCGCGCACCGCCAATGACCTGTGGCTTTAAAAGTGTTAATCTACACAGTTTGTTAAGGTCGACGTTTGTAAGGTTAACACATTATAGCTAGAATAATAGACGTAGGTATATTAAGTTATTATACAAGTCTATCACACAAAACATATCGAAAAAACAAGAACGTTAACGCTATTAAAAACAGAACTAAAATATGCATTCTATTAACAGGCGTTTCATTTTTAGGCAATCGAATAAAAATCATAATTGTATTAAAGCTTTTATTTGTAGTATTTTTAAGCTTTTGTTTCCAATTTAGAGAATTTTTAATATAAAATCTATTCCATTGAATGAGGTTAGATTTTGTTCCCAGGCTTGCGAGGGTTAATAAACAAAGTCGGACGCTTAGCTCTCTTAATTATCATGATTTCACCTTTTGCACTTCTGTTTTAATTGTTCCTTAGTCTCCCGTTGTGGGAATACCTTGAGTTTTTTGTAAGAACCTTTACTTATAGTGTTGTGGAGTTCGTTTATTTGAAGGTCTTTATCTGCAGTATTTCAAGTTAAATTTGGAACAACTAAAGGTTTTAAGTCAAAGTCAAAGTCAAAAGTACCTTTATTCAATTAGGCTACATTTAGAAACACTTTTGAATCATCATGGTATTACAAAACATTTATCACCGGTTCGGAAGGCGGTTTCTGCAGAGAAGTACCGGCAAAAAACTCTGATAGTCGCTCTTTTTAAAATAAGAACATACAATTGTAAATATAAATATTTTTCTTTCTTTATTCTTACCGCATACTTGGAGATTAATAATATTACCTAACATCCTATTTTCATATTTTATCATTGTTTATATTATATAACTTATAGAAGCTACAGTCTAGTAATAGAAATACTTATTATTTATTTCTATTACTAGACTGTACTATAATTTTTTTAAATCGTTTCAACATGACCAAGTAATTACAATCAATATTCTCCTTTTATAATAAATATCATTTGAAGATTATTAATCAAAACTAAAAGGAATTGTGCAACCGTTTCCAAATGTTATACTAAAAATAATACAATCCAACTCAAAATCGACAACTGTTAATATTGTTAAAAGTTCCCAACTCAATTTAAGGCACTTCAAGTTAAACAACGTGAGGTGACCGAAATCGCACATTTTGAAGAACATTTTGTTTGTGGACTTAATAAATTTGGAGGGGAAAAAATCTGTGCGCCCGTGCCAAGTGTAGGAGAGACCGAGTGGCGACTAACAATAATCGTACTTTGGCACTGCGCCGAACTAGGGCCGGGCTGTGTTGGGAAACTGTCCGGTGATAGATGATGGTCACTCCTATATTGGACTCGTATTCGCACTTACTTACCTACTACAAAGAAAATGGTTCCTGAATATGTCAATTTCATCGCGCTGTTATGATTTAAGCTTTTATACGCTCTGTATGTTTTTGGTAAATTTTGATGGAAATGTTTTTAAATTTAAGGATGTAATTGTGATTTTTAGCGATGTATTATTCTATGAATTCAAAAGTAAAGACTTCAAAATAACAGGAGATAACAAATACTTGGTAAATGAGGAAATCCTTGTTCAATTAAGTCAATAATAATAGTTACCCGAAAACTAAAATCCAATGAAGTGAATATATTTAGTAACCGATATGATTTGCAAATATAAGAGACAGAGAATCAGCACCTCTCACTAATCAGGAATTGTCAAAGCATGTCCTCCAAGCTTGACGACTCTAAATCACGTACACGTCACCACATGCAAATATATTTCACATGATTTACGAATTCGTGCACATCAGTCATCCATTATGCGAACATGTCAGATCTCCAGTTGAGATTCGTTGGATGACCTCTTGAAATCGGCCTAATCTCCCCGATTACTATCCAAGGGATCTATTTGTACAAGAACCATTAGTTTCAAGTGATGAAATGGTTTTGCGGTCGTTGGCTGTTTGCATGGTCCTATTCTACTTCGAGCACTTGTTAAGTGGTTTGTGGATTAGGGTGCATTTTTGACGGTAATTTAATTATTGGTTTTTGGGTATCGTTCTGAGACTTCTTTAACTGTGTGTGACTTCTGTACTACATAGTATATCAAAGTCGCTTTTTCCGTCCCTATGTATGCTGAAAACCTTTAAAACCTAAAAAACTCGTAGAAATTTCAATAAATTTTCTTTACAAAATAACTTAAGATTAAGTCTAGATCCAGCTATCAACCCAAAAACTATATCAGTACCCAAAGTAATAATAATTAATTAAATAGTTTTACCTATTATAAGTTTAGAAATCAGTAGAACCTCTTCAGCAACATATACATACATACATACAACATATACTGTAAAACGCAGACTCAACATCAAAGTGCTTAACCAAAACGTTTTATAACCCAATAAAGGTTCACTTATTCGCGAGTCAGTGTTCATTTTAATAAACTTTAAAGCTAGCGTCGTAAAAGAGAACTAAGAAGCAATGACACTTACGGGCTGGCTATGCAATAACTATTTCATTACGGACCTGCTCCAGGACTATTCAATTATTGTTCCTTATAACACCGCAGTATATAACGATTTTAGAACATGATTCTGAAAAACACTTGAACATTTTATTTAATGATAATTCAGATTTATGCACCGGTTCTTAGGTCCTTCAAATGCGGAAAGTTTGGATCGTGTTTGACATAATTTAATTATTTATTTTACAAATAAATTAATAACATATCGGACTATTTCAAGAAACAAAATTTCGTTTCAATCCAAAAATATACAAAAATATACAGAAGTATATTATGTATTAGCATGTTTAAGAAATAAGACGGCATTAAAGCTACATTTATAGACTGCAATAAATATTTCATTACGGGTTCGTTCACTAGCCTTCAATTTCGATGCACATAAAATTTACTGCGACATCAAAGTAATGCCATTGTTTCGTTTTTTGTTATTTAAATAATTGATTTAGGGGATGGTGCTTTTTATATATTGTTTTATGTATCTTTCGATCAAATATTTCTGTGTAATTCTTTAAATAAGGACAAATATTTTACCGCTTGGTGGAGTTGTAATATAGCTGAATTTGGTGCTAAGGGTCATGAGTTCAATCCACTGAAATAGATTTGGACAAGGTTTTTAATACAGGCAACACTACTTTTATCTTGATTCTTTTAATACCCTCATTAAGTACCTACTAACTCGGAAACGGATAAAACCACATGGCACACCTAGTTTCTGTATATAAAGGTAAACTGCACGATAACCTACTCAAAGACTCAAACAGCTTACTAAAAACTAAAGAGAAAACATCGAAATCTGCATCGAACAACTTCCATCATTAAAAATTCCCGAACATTCATCAAGTTTCCGGTCCTTTCAATAAAGTTGCTAAGATAGCTTTAATTGCCTCTAGTCCGGTTAAATTTAACTTCTAGAAAGGCTTATTAGGCGAAGATCTATCGAGTGATTAAGTCCGTCCGATCCGATTACGGTAAAACTCGTTCTAACTAATTTTGCTATTTGATGGAATCTATTTCGTAAGCACTTTACTTTACACGAGAATCTCTGTATTAAGGAATTCGCTTCCGTTACTCTACTGCGAGAGGGGTTTAAGTGAATAGTCAGCTTAATTGGCTATTATTAAACCCAAATAAAAAAATGTATTAACCAGCTCTGCGTTGTGGTTTTCCGAATTTTCTTGCATACAATAAGGGCAAAATTTTGTTACTAATGGATCAATTAGATTTGGCTCAAATTTGTCATGCAGATAGATCTAGTCGTGGATTGATCGTAGGATTTAGCCAGCATTGATATAAAATGGTAGAAATACTCAATTAGTATTTTAATAGCTAATAATGCTTCTAGAAATAGATATAAAATACGTTATTTTTTAACCAATACACGCTTGTATTAAGACATCCAATACCAAAGAATAAAACCCCTCTTAAAGTGTCAATAATAATAAAACTCGATCCAAATTTCGGATAATTGAACAAGCAAACCAATGCGACATTCCGTCAGCGAAATAAATGGGTGCTCCGGGATAGTAATTAATTCCCCTAATTTATCCTTGGAGGTCTCAAATTTCTTTTCTAAAGCCTAATCCAATATGGAGGATCTCTGTAATCTGCTGAATTAAATTAACTTGCGTCACAAAAGCTACGATCGGAAATCGAATGTACATTATATTTTGGTCTCGTTACACATCTTGACAAGCTCATTGTACAGTCAAAGTCAAAAGTTGATGAACACAACAAGAAGATTTGTTGTGTTCATTAACTTTTAACTTGTCGTTATTTATCTTGTTTTGAGACGTGGTAATGTATTGAAATGTTAATAAAATTTGTAGTTACATCAAGTTATGGGTAAGTCAAAACCGATTTTATAAATTTTTATGGTACAGTACAGATTATATGTAGACAATTTTATTTCAAAGCTACTTAACATACGTATACAAAACCTTACTGTACAAGTTAAAAATGACAGTTTCTATATAGGATGAATAATTAATTGATGCGGAACTATATAAACTGCCAAACAGAGAGCTCTCCGAAATATCTAGCTGGTATTGTGAAGAAAGAAGAGAAGATAAAAGCAGTAATCTTTCATTTACTAGAACATATAAGTTCCATTCTTAAACCGTACGTACACAGCATACATAGCTAGGATTAAGGATTTTGACAAATAAAGGTATCGTAGCAAATAACATTCGTAAGACCGACCACTGAGCATGTAGCCAAATTCAGATGAACTCGCCTTCCCTTTGAACGGTGGAGAAAAATGTAGGTTTAAACGATGTTCTGATGTTTTCGAAGGGTCAATCTCGCCTGGTCGGGTAATAAAGTAAATTGCGAACATTTGCTATACGTAGTACAAGGATCTTTATGGCATCGATAATGTTATGGGCAGGTACTGTATAAATGTGTTTATTATTGTTTTATGTTGTTTTTATTCATATTACGGAGCGATTTCGATTTACGATGGTAAGAACGTGAATACTGTTAAGTCACCCATGATTTTATGTTTTTTACGATATGTTGATGGACCTACCGGGGGTAGGTCTCTTTCGCAGGAGACCGACTGGGTGGGTACCCCCACAGTGCCAGACATTCTACCGCCTGAACAGTGATGTGAAAATGTCACTGTGCTGCGGTCTGAAGGGCACTGTAGCCAGCGAAATTACTGGGCTAATGAGTCTTAACATCTGATGACTCAAAGTGGGGAGCGTCGGTGCACCCCTGCCCGGAGTTGGGCTTTATAGCAAAGTTCCGGATAGCACTGCATTGGCTATGGGCTGGCGTTTCTCTTACCATCAGGAGTGCGTCCAGCTCGTCTCCCCTCTTCATAACATAAAAAAAAAAAAAATGGAATTTTTGTTTGAAGTGTTGGTAATTTTGACGATTGAATTTTAGCAGTTGTGCTTAGCTTAACATGATATTGGATTCAGACGTGGAATACGCTGGTTCTTTACGAAGTTATAGTACTTTTCCATGGAGAACCAGGTTACGTATTAGCATAATATGGAGAGTAAAGCCATTATTCCCACTATTCAATGTCGGCAATTTTTTTACTATTAACGAGTTTTTAATTATTTATTCTGTTGTTTTACATGTCATTAAGGCATGTGCGAAACTTTTTAGCCTTGCGGATATCGATGAAACGAGGTGATCGTTTATCAGCAACGCCCTTTTCTAGGGCAACTAATTAATATAGAAAAGTTCTAGCTATTACAACATATAAATATTAAACGACTTATAACAAAGAAATTGTCAAACTATATGGTTTTAGTTGAAACTATTTTTCAAAGTATTTATTTATATTACATTGCGCAAACAAAGTAAATATGGATTTAAGCCGGTCACTTCAGCTTTAGCTGTATGTCGGAATTTGTTTCGAGAGAATTCGGACGCAAGTCAAGTGTCCGGATTAACAGAAACACGAATTTCCCGTGATAGAATGTGTATGTATTTATTTAAGGATACTTTGACTTTGTAAATGTTTGACTTAGCAAGGATTTGTTTAGATAATACTGTTAGTTTGGAAAGTGTGTTCGTAATCTCAATTAGTAAGTGGAAGATTGAAATGGATTTATGCTAGGTAATATATTTACCGGGGGTAGGTCTCTTTCGCAGGAGACCGACTGGGTGGACCACAGTGCCCGACATTCTACCGCCTGAACAGTGATGTGCAAATGTTACTGTTCTCCGGTCTGAAGGGCACTGTAGCCAGTGTGATTACTTGGCTAATGAGTCTTAGCATCTTATGACTCAAAGTAGGGAGCGTCGATGCAGTGCACCCCTGCCCAGAGCAAAGTTCTGGGTAGCACTACATAGGTTATGGGCTGGCGTTTCTCTTACCATCAGGAGGGCGTCCAGCTCGTTTCACCACTTCATAGAATAAAAAAAAATATTTGCAGAAGAGTCCGCAAGAGTATTTGCGGCTTCATTGCGTAATGGGACAGTGGGGCACCGTGGGGTTATAGTCAGTTTGAGTCTAACATAACCTGCTTTCTCCTCCCGCGGGATTGTAGGTATTCGTGAGCATTTCCCCATGAAAAAAATATTACGTATTGAATAACTAGATACATAGAGTTTGTAGGGGATAATCTATGAACATACGGACGTGATTTTTATGTTATTTTAACAAAAACAAGTAATTATTATTAAAAAAACAAAATACCCGACTGCACACTAAAAAAAGAGTAATTATGTCTTTATCCCGTGGGACTTTTAGGATAAAATGTATCCTATGACACTCCCGTAATCAAGACAAATCTAACGATACCTCATACATCAAAATCCATCAAGCCGTTTAGGCTACAGGAGGTCACAAAGGAACAGACATACATACTTACATACACTCGAAAAGCCTCCCTCTTTGGCAGTCGGGTAAAAAGAATAGTATTTGTGCGTTTTGGCTTCATATAACAACGAAGACATAAATAATTAATTAGCTCTTTCCCGTTGACCATAGTAAAACCCATTGTCCTTTTTTCAGGATGGGGAAATTTTTATATGAGGATTTTATTTTGACTAACATTTGTATCTTAAATGTTGTTCCTGTCAAGGCAGACGAATCCACGGACGAAAGCTAATACAATATAACCACAATGATTGAGTAGAGTATTGTATAGGGTTTTTATATTTGATTGCTCTTATTCAGAACCAACTCCGAATTCCGTATTTATTTGTACGATAAATTGCGACCATGTTTAAATTAATTAAGCCTATTGAATTACTCTCAAAGAGTTGTACTGACCTATTATATAGATGTATGACTATTACATGATGTTTTGTGAGCTACACTTTATTATATAATTAGTTAACTAATTAACGAATGTTGTTAAAGATAATTTATTTATAATTGAGTGTTTATAGATAGATCTGTTTTGGGTTGGTAATTTACCCTATTGTACTAGGGATCCAGACATAGTGATGTTTCAGTGTATTTACGATGAAGTCAGCAATGATTTTAGACAATATCTTTTTATGCTAACTGCGTAATAAATAGATTTTCAAAACATTTTACCTTCAATCCCAGTGCTTAAATTACTGTACTTTATTGATTGAAGTATTAATAGATACGAAATTAACGTCAGAATAACAGACACTATATAATTTCTTTTTCAACATTATTTTAAGATCGAACGCGAACTTATTCTTTCGATTCCCATGAATTAGTTCGCTTGAAAATCTTTATCAGATTTTTAAACTATGTCTCGTTTTAATTTCAATGAATAAATAGGCTCAAAAATTTGGCAAAAATTTGCGAAGCCGTTTATCAGAGCTATATAACTTGTCTACTCGTCCCGAGTTACTGGTGAGCCAAATATGCCAATAGAAATTAGGCCATTGAATTTGCAATATGCGAACTTGCAATTCACGGCACTTTGGGAAAATTTATATTAATTTACTTACTCGTGAATTATGTGTACCTAAGCGCCGTTTATATTGTTTTTGGTTAACGTTAAATTTAAGATGGGTAAATCAATTATTCAGCCTGATTTATTACAAGGAACAAAATGCTTCACTTAACTTTAAATCTAGACTGTAATATCTAAGACTCGAGCGTGTTTGTGTGTGTGTGTGTGTGAGTGTGTGTGTGTGTGTGAGAGTGTGTGTGAGCGTGCGTGTGTGTGTGTGAGAGTGTGTGTGCGCGTGCGTGTGTGTGTGTGTTTTATTGGTATTATTGTATGAGACCTATAAATCTAAATTAGACAAACAATAAGCTTTTAGTAACCTAATCGGCTATTAATTACAAATAATATGGCGTCAAGAGACTTCTAATATACACGTATTAGTGGCTTATTATGACATTTATTTCATTATTCTCGTATTGGAATTAACTGATACAATAGCGAACGTTATGGACCATTACATTTTAACTAACGAAAGCTTCATAGTCAGTAGGTATATTG
Source organism: Eurema hecabe (assembly GCA_026213755.1). NCBI lineage: Eukaryota > Metazoa > Arthropoda > Insecta > Lepidoptera > Pieridae > Terias > Terias hecabe. The sequence continues at coordinate 2,356,116 of JADANM010007051.1, read as the reverse complement.
TTAAATATCTACAAATAAAGAAATATCCCACGAAAAACATTAAATGTAAAAAATGCCAAGTCCCTCTATGCAGTCTTTCCATCGTTAAAAGTTTTGAGATCTCATAGAAGCCAAGTCCTATTCAAATTATTTGGTAGTTATAAATCAACATATATAACATATAATATAAAGTTTTATAGAAATATAAATTAATAACAGTATCACGGCTGCTTAAATCCTAATAAAATAAGTACATTGCTTTTTCATGTAGGTATCACTAAATATAACGAAGTCAATAAATTTATTTTCAGGTAACGGTGGTGAGATAATGGACGACATACTAACAGATATGGGATGAGGGAGTGAGACGATGGCCACCAAGATGCTGCTATCTCTCTTACTCCATTGCTTTTACGTGACCACCGCTTCGAGTCCTGGGCCGGGTAAGTTTTTAAATAATAATATTATTAATTAAATAGGTTAGATGTGTGTAGAATACTTTTTAAAATACATTAAGGCTATTATAAATTGTACTTATTATTATTAAAATTCTTATGAAAATTATGAGTTTACATTTTGAACAGTATCTACGTATTAGAAGAGTCATAAATATTTTTTGATACAGTTAAGATTCTCATTTAACCATCGGTTCAAAAGATTCTAAAACAAAATACGAAAATAAATAAACACAATACAACAAATCTAACGAAGTAATTTTTTGATGTTACTGTATTAAAAAAAATCATTTACATTAAAAATATCTATTAAGCCGATAAAACATTCCAACGCCCATAGAACATCAGAAGGAACATCTAACAAAAATGTAAATCGAAGAACAAAAGAACAGTCTACCCGCAAAAAGCCTTATAAATACACCCCCTACTAGCATAGCTCATTTACAAAAACATACATAATACAT
>JADANM010007051.1:2315427-2340384 GCA_026213755.1 Eurema hecabe | reverse complement strand
GTTACGTATTTGATTAACCTAAGACGAAGGTTTAAATTAAGGTCAGTGTAGGTTTTTATACTTTTATAATATTCTATAAAATAACTTTTTAGGGAATAGATTTTATTTATTAAAATTACAAATAAAATAAATACCCTGGATATAAATTTATTATTAGTGTAGCGTAATCTTTCAGTTTGTTTTTTTGCTGTTTTTTTTTTGCTAGGGTTAGGAGACCTAAATTTTATTTTTATTTAATACAACTTACCATTCGTAATGTTCAAATTTAAATATAACCAAATATAACAATAGAATAAAAATCCTAATTGTAAATATCAAAGTAACAAAATTCACTTGACGGCTTTATTCAGTTTCCTCTAGAGACGACATTGTTTTCCGACACGCTGCCTAACTTTCTAACTTCAAACAAACAATGCATTCAAATATAAAATATATACCTATCTGTATTTTAATATTTCCCGTGCCCCGCGGTTTTACCCGCGTTATTCCCGTTCCCGGTGCAATACCGGGATGTAAAGTATCCTATGTGTTGATCCAGGGTATCACCTATCTACATACCAAATTTCAACTAAATCGGTCCAGCCGTTTTTGTGTGAAAGAATAACAAACATACATTCTGGTATAACTGACTTCTACAATAAGGTCAGAGGGTTTGATTCCTATACTAAAAACACTTTTGTAATATGCATTAGTTTCTTTCTGTACAAGTTTGTACTATCTAAAAATAAAAAACATGTAAGTATAACTTATTATTTAATCAAATTTACAAATTATCCTGAAAGTTGACAGTTCTAAAATGTACTATATTAAAAAAAAACAAATATTTATATTATTAAGTCTTATTACGATACGCATTTTATAATCGACCGTAGGTACTGAGGATATTAAAAATTACTTACCTCGGAACAAACATCATTCAACGTTAAAAAATCCTAATCTTGTTTATCAAAGGTATAAAAATAACATTATTCCGTGTTCTCTTGAGACACGTTTTGCGACGCTCGACTTCAGCTGTAACAGTTGACAAACACACACACAAATAGACTCTTTATAAAATAATGTAATGGTTGTTGTGGTTTTATTTCTTTGATAAATAAAATATGTTTATTTCTAGATTTTTAACTTTTACTCATAAGAACTAGCTTATAATAGGCCTATCTATGATTATTATTATATTATCATTAAGTATAAATATTGATTATAAATTAAATTATCTTTATGATTGTTACGATCTGAAAGGAATTGATCTCTTATGCATCAAGGATTTTCAAGCTACAAGAATTGGTTATTTATCGAAGAGGAAACAAATATTATTCATACCTTACGTATACTTTGACAAAATGATATCTCAAAGTCAAAGTGAAATAAATATATTTTTGATCAATAAGGTTATTTACAAATGTACATTTGAAACGTAGTCAAGTAATGACTCATAATAAATGTTATAGTTTTATTTGTGATGCTACTACGTCCATTTTACCCAGTCTTTTCACCTTCTTTTTTCACGGGGGGAAATCCTGTTATGTCGGACTCGACAGAAGGGCCCTACCGACTAAAACACAGACAGTCCTTCCACCTAACTTACTCTAACACTTTCAAAATGTTTATGCAATGTTTTTAAATCTGATAATAAATTCAATTTAATCCAGGATCAATTAACGTGTAAGGAACATGTAGGAATAAAACAATAAAACACTACACGGCTAGGCAAAATATCATCAAAGGCTAGTATAGCGAATATTCCTCGGAAACCTTCACGAGTAAAATCAATAATTTAGTGAGCGCTGGGCGAACGATAATTCGATTATGCAGCATTAATACCGATTAAATGGTCGCCACTTCGTTAAGTGTTTTAGGGGAAAGTCGAAATATTGGCGACTCAATATCCTTGCAATACGTGTCTCTAACTATTTTTAATACATTACTTCTATTATTTAAAAATTTTCTTTCCAAAAACATAGGCAATGCATATTTTACGATTTTTCAAGTTTGTTTGATATTTATTTTATTTTTATAAGACGTAGTGAGGAGACGAGCTGAAAGCACTCCTGATGGTATGATGTATGATATATACAAAATTCATATTATAATATGCATTTTACTTTTAACTACAGTTAGTTGACAACTGACTGACGTGATTTCGTTTACCCTGTACTTATCCTATATATAATATTTTACACTTAAAATTTTTGTCTCATAAAGAAACTCTAAAACACTTAGCAATACATTTAGCTATTCATTTTCAAGGTAAAATGCGATAAAAAATCTTTGTTTCAATTTCAAGATATGCTATGTTTTTTTTTGTATATGTTTCTAAAAGGTTTACATTATCTTTAAGATAAAACTGAATCACCAAATGTTGGTAGTTGCATAATGCAGTTACAACTAATCCGATTTCGATAATCCTTTTGTTAGAACATTCCCAGAAAAAAGGGCAAGTGGACAGCGTGAACGAAGTCATGTCAGGCCAGTTAGTTTTGTAACAAAAATTTGATTCTGACTATAGTGTAAAGTCACTTTAAAGTCATCGAGTATTTCCCGGAACTGTCCGGGATCACTTTCATCGCGTTATAGTCGATTAACGAACTACACGTGCACTTTGTAAAATTCCAAACGCTTCAAAGGTTCAGTAAAACTCAATTGATATGGAATTATCAAGAAATAAGAGGAGTATTTAAATATACTGTCATAGTTCTGAAATTATGTAGATAAGTAGGGATTCTTGTTTCGTTTATATAAAATGTAATCAGTAGATATTAATTTGTACCTTCATCTATATATCTTCATCTATATAGATTAAAATTGTTTATTTTCAAAATACGTTTTTTTTTAATTGTAGACCTAATGTTTTCTATATAAGGACTTTAAGGCAGGATAGCGATACGGCAAATTCAAGTGAATCAGAATTGAAATTGTAACGTGAATGAGTAATAGACAGGGTTGCTTCTGATACTGAAATGTAGGTCTATATTGATCCACAAGCCGTGGACTGGATAAATTCTACGCAGAGTTTCTATCCGAATTCACTAACTACAGCTTGCTATCTTTTAAATTCACCAATAAAAAATAAAATAAAAAATCTTGAAGTAAATTATCGTAAAGTAAATAAACTTTTTTTATAATATGAAGAGGGGAGACGAGCTGGACGCACTCCTGATATTAAGAGTAACGCCAGCCCATAGCCAGTGCAGTGCTACCCGGAACTTTGCTATAGAGCCCAACTCTAGGCAGTGCACTACACCGACACTCCCCACTTTGAGTCGTCAGATGTTAAGACTCATTAGACTCCTTTCCCGCAATCATTTCCTTTTATCACAAATCCTTTTTTAGAGATAGGCAATGTTTTTTAAGGCACTTAGGTTTTGCGATAGCTCATGGGCAGTGGCTTACCATCTCAAAAAAATGTGTTATCTAGCCATCAAAGTACCCTTCAATCTGTAAAGGAAAAGCGTACTCACCGAAGACTTCATACACTTATAGGAATCTATTACCGCAAAACAGACGAACCCTAAAGGACAAGATTTATACCGACATTAGTTCCGTCCGTCTGTCCACTCAGAGTATGTTAACTTATTCGCTCCAGGCGCCCAGTTACTTACAATTTCCTTAACCCTCCTCTTTATTTATGTTTCTTACAAAATAAATTCCGCTTAAGTGGTGTTTGTGCGCCGAACGAACTTTCAATGATCGTAGTTTACGTTTTTCAGGCCTATAAATCGTTTTGATAATAAGTAACGGTGCTGTAATCGAATGTGCTTAGATTGAAATAGATTTTAGGAGGCCAATGGAATCGTATCGGTGTTCGGAGAGGTAAAAAGTTTTGGAACACGGAGGAGATTTTTACTGTTGCCGTATTGTTATAGGATCTAGCATTACTTATTATATAGTAGTTGAATACCACCTTTTCAGCTACGTTTTGCTCGCGATACTGATCTCATCTTGGTGGTACATCTGTGGGGAGAAAGGTAGAAAGGAGAATGTTACATTCCTGTGAACCAATGGAAGAATCCTCGACCAGGCGAACCACTTTCTGGCCGGCCGTTAGGCCACCATGGTTCGATGTCGAGAAGTTCCAAATATGCTAAGTCTCGAACAAATATCGTAAGCGCGATTCAGACTCGGCGCATGATAAGCGGTCGCTGCACATCCATTAATAGGTAGTTGCAATTATCTTAAAAATAAACAGACTTCTTTTTTACATACAATATTTACACACACATACACACAAACCCTACACGTAAACACACACTTACTAAAACCTCTTTATAATATTGTAATAAGTTAATATAAAAAATGCATAATTCTATCACTAACAAAATAAGGAGAAGGCTTGCAAGGAATTTATATCAGGACATTATATTGTATAACACGGAGGACCGTATGTCCTATACATATTTATGAAGGCTGTCGGACACTGAAATTTATATGCCCGGGACCCGCCGATGTCGTGATAAAGGGTTCTCGTTCGATAATTTTAAATGTTAAAAAGGGTACGTAATTAATTCTTCTTTTATTATGATTTCTATATGTGTGTGTTGGAGTGTAAATGTGTGTATGTGTGTGTGTGTGTGTGTATAAAACTCGATCATCTATTTTCGGTTATGTTCGTTTTAATAACAAATAATAAATATTTCAGGACACTTATACGCAGCGCCATCTAGTCCCACGCTAAGCAGACCTTGTGGTATGGCTAGATAACGAATAAATTACATAAACATACTTTTCTTTCGTAAATTAAGACATACAATACATAGCATAATCCAGACTAATATTATAAAGGTGATAGTTTGTTTGTATGTTTGACCTTCCTTCACGCCGTAGCTAAGCAATTAATCGACCTGATTTTGGTATATACTTAGTTGAAAGTAGTTAAATAGTGTTCAGTTCTAAATACATGATTGATTTGTTTTTCTTCCAGACAAAAAAAAATTTAATTAGCTAGTATATTATAATAACACAGAAGAGAATATTAAAAATCAGCCCTGATTATATTTTTATTACATCTTGGAAGACAGGATATTTACTTCCCTGGAATCAAATAAAGTATCCGCTAACTGTCAAACTTCAAACAACTAGCCGTTCTTATTCGATGTGGAGAAAAGGAAAATTATATAATCTTATATATATAAAAGGAAGTCGTGTTAGTTACACCATTTATAACTCGATAACGGCTTAACTGATTTTGCTGAAATTTGGTGGAGATGTAGTTTAGAACCAGGAGAAGGACATAGAATACTTTTTATCCTGTTTCCAGGAGAATAAATTTTTTTTGAAAGTAAACGCGAACGGAGTCTCGGCTAACAGCTCGTATGACATATTATAATGTCAAGTCTTAGCAAACATCATAAGTGAGATTAAGAACTGGGCGAAGTAGGTACAATATAATCATTTTTTTATAACAAATGGGGCAAACGAACAGGCGAGCCACGTGTGAGTGGTCATCGCCATCTAGCAACACTTCGCAGATCTTGACAGCTGTGAGAGGAGTGTGTTGCCGACCTTTATAAAAGATGACTGTGTATGATGATGACCTTTATAAAACTGTATTTAAGTTTTATATAATCTTTTGTTTTTTTAGTAATAGGCAGTTATAATATGTCTGAGTTATTTTTTTGAAAAGGCCGGCAACACATTAGAGACCTCTTAAAATTTCTTTCCCATCCGCTCTTTTCATTAAAAAAATTAATACATTTTGCTATCCAACTTATTGCGAGTGGAACCAGTAGTCACAGCTAGTGTCATGTAACTTGAAATCCCTTTTCACTATTATGTATGACATTAAGTTATACCCCAGTCTACCTTCCTCATGCTTGTCACCTGTCGTGTCCTATTTCATATTGTATATAAGTGTTTGTTATTCCACTAACAACATTTGTTTATTCAAAAATTGTTTATTAAGAATACTGTATTAAAAATAATTATGAAAGTCAAAATAAAACAAGTATCAAACATGGAGGGACTTGTTAAGGAGAAATAAATAAATGATATAATCTTTCTTAATAAGCACTATACTGTGTGTGTGTGTGTGTGTGTACATACTTATATTTCATTTTTTACGTTGAATTATAAAATATTAAAGATAATCGTTATTACAAATTACTTAAGATATTATGTTAATAGGTATCTTTATTTTGTCTACGCAGTATTTATTTATAGAACATTTTATTGTTCAGATGTTTAACAAATTTGTATTTGATAGTATTAATGTGATGAGGTGGTAAATGGTTGTTTTGTGATAATAAGACGTTTCAAGTGTTAATATGAAGCCTGGTTGATTAAATATAATATGTTTAACTTTGATTGTTACTACAAATTCAAAAGACGTCCGATTGGCGCAGTGGTAGCACAACTGCTTTCTGCACGAAGGGTCGTGGGTTCGATCCCCACACCGGAAAAATATATTTGTAACTTACATTTGTATTTTTCTGGAGTCTGGGTGTTGCTATGTATTGTTTGTATGTATTTACAAAAAGAAAAGTATGTATATGTAATTTATTCCGTTATCTAGTTGCCATAACACAAGCTTTAAAAATATTTGTTTATTTTATTATTATTTAATTACGGAAACAGAACCAAATATCGCCCTCATACTTTATCATCCTATACAGTTTATTTATGTAACACAGGGGGTAAACAAGCAGGTGAGCCACCACCAAAGTGGTCATTACTGCCCATGAACACTCACGGAGTTTATAATCAAATCCAGTGCTTTAATGGAGAAGAAAAGTCGAACTACTCTAAACATAGAACCTTCCAATTCCTGACATATAATAAGAAGTCAAATGTCCACTTTTCATACTTCACATATTAACACATCATACACATAAATATACTATAATATTATCCCTACTGATTCCAGTAATTAGCAGCAAAAGTACACGACCATGACGCAACCATTTAACGTATTAAATCGACCCTCAAAGAAACCTCGAGCACGCTATAACTATCACGAGAATTTCTAAAGACTACTAAGCCTACATAAATGTGTAAAGGTATTTTTATATACAAAGCAAGTGCAATTTGACCCGGCCCCTCGCGAGGGTAAAATCCGGCTTTGAAACTCCCCACTTCACGTACTTAAGAAGATTTACGTTCCTTATAGTATTTATTTCTGAGATTTTTAAAGGTCGCAATCACTACGATGCTTGAAGCTTTCAACGACATTCGAACGTTCTAGAAACTAGATTCTGTTTAGATAGATAGTGCTTTATCGGTGTATTGGGGAGTCGGTTTTGTAATATTAAGGCTTTGGCTTTTGATAGGATGATGTTCGAAGAGGAGACTTAGAAGGTGTCATTGACCCTACTCATTGTAAGACAGAAATTACTGGTGTTTTGGTTGGCTTAAATGAATAAATATCTATAAGATTGAAAAAAGGTAGATAAAGTCTACAGACCAAGATAATATTTAGTTTTTATGAGTTGGATCGATATCTGGTTCTACCTTAGGGATCTTCAAAATCTTTCACAAACAGAAGGCCGAATTATGTTTTGTTTATTATAGTCCATAGGTAATTATATATTAACCCAAAAATAACGTCAAAGACGCATTAGCTTAAACCTACCTAAAATCTGTATGCACATACAATTCCAAACGAAAACATTTATTAGTTTTGTAACAATACAATTATTCCCCCAATAGGTCTTCCACAATTATGTTATGTCACTAACATTGATATGCAAATTAAATACAGTATAAATTATCACGTCCCGGCCATGTTGGCAACGGGCGAAAATTATATGACACTAGCCGTTATCCGAAACAATCAAAATGGCGAATAAATTCCTACGTACAGTCCGGAAATTGCTTCTAAATCCACTTTAGTTAAATATTATTTGCAGTACTACGGTTACGTAATAACATGCTAATATAAACCTTTTTTAAACCCTGGTTAAAGACGAACCTTTTTCTACCCATGGAACACAGTGGGGTTCCTCACTGTGTTCCGACTTACAGCAACGGCTAGGGGTCACGTGGAACTTCACACACTCTTCCGCGAAGGATAACTACGAATCTAATGGAAAAACACGGCTGATCTTCCAACAACTCTGTGATAAAAAAAATGTAAAGCAAAATGGGTTCCTAAGTCCATAGCCTGATAGTAGCAGAACCGATAACGATAATTCTTCTTTAGAATAATCTTCTTACGCAAAGAAAAAAAGGTTACGCGTAGAAGTTAGTTAGCTTAACCTGGAAATAAGATAAACCCAACTATCCTTTCCAAAGTCAGTTACAAGATTATTAAAACAATAAAACAGACGTACCCTTCAAATAAATTGACTAAAAACAATTAAGCTACATCGCTAAAGCAATATCAATAAGCGTCGACCATTTCAAAGGCGAAACAACTAAATTTTCGTCTCTCAACACCTATCGAGTTTAATTTGCATAAACAGGGCTTAAATCGACGCAATTGCTGGCGTTTTGAGTCGTTTTACTCGTAATAAATGTGTTATAATTACAAATGTTACCGTCCACCGTTTAGTGTAGGAAGTGTTACAGTGAATGCATTACATTAAACAAGCAATAACGGCACGTTTAATTTGTGATGGACATATAATAAGGACCCAATGCACGTCAGACCATGTGTGGAATAGGGTAGCTGGTTTAACGTAGCCTCACGTGAATTAGGCTAGATTGATCGAGATGATACCAACTATCCAAAAATTCAAAAATGAGTTAAAAATGATATCTCATTAGAGGTAACATTACGTTTCTTTCTTTAATCGAAAGCACTGAAGACCCTCCTTCTTCATTCTCTTTGTCAGAATTATTTAATTTTCTCCATCAGTCAGTTGTTTGCCATATATAAATTCCCATATTAATTCCGTCAAACTCGGAGCTAGTTTTTTATAGGTGGACTTCTAAAAACAGCAGTTTTAATTCAACCATATTATTTACCTATATTTGTTACCTCATAACTTTCGAATCTCAGTCAGTTAATCCACGCACTTCCTCTACATACGCCCTTAACTAACACATAATCTTCCTTTGTTACAAACTTTTATTAAAATAATACAAACATACATACAAAAATAAAATTAATTCATTTTTGTATGTATGTTTGTATTATTGCAAGGAAATTTTGAACGACGAACCACTTCCTATATACCGATCAAGCTGAAATTTGGTATACCTACGTTTGGTAACGTGGATAACAATTCAATAATGGTCCTATGATCTGACGAAGGGTTGTAAGGTGTCCATAGTACAACTAGCATAATTTCTCTAAAAGCTTGTTTTTAAAATACTTATTTTTTGTTAAAAATTATTTACAAAATAAACCATCGGAAGTGCATGCAGTTGCATTAATAATGTCATAATTAACAACGGACACTAGCACAATTTCAGCCGGAACCAAAATATTTAATCCCATAAGCTCGTAATGTCGGGCCTTGGATATTGCCCCACATAATTTCATATTGTAGCAACGCGAAACAATTATACATTAAATTCGCATCATGCCTCGCTTTAATAAAATATTATTATTTTTGTCACAACGAACTGATATTATAGTCGTAAAGTGTTTTGAAATTGGACTGTTGTGAATATTCTCATTCATTTATTCATTCATAGTCACTAATGTATGAAATGTTAACTATAAGTCTTTTAAGATGAACATAATTATTTAGCAAAACAGTATAGAAGTTAATCATTTCGTTGGTTTAACTGGTGATTCCTATCATGACAATAGGAATATCGATAGGGTATTTATTTTTTTTTTTAATAAAGAAATATAAAACACGTATTTTTGCTTAGTCAAGCCAGCAAAAAACTACGTATATTTTGGGCTTAATGTCATGGAGTGGAGGCTACGTCACACCTTAGTAGAAAATCTGCATAGCAGTGACGTCTTGCGATTTTTGAAATCCATGTATATAAGAAAGTAACCAAGTAAGTTTTTTAGTATCTAACCTACAAACATAAATATAATATCAAAGTATAATACATAGACTCATAGTACCTTAGTAATCAGTCCGCCGTAAGTGAATCTAAAACTGTATACATGTAAAAAAATCCCTATAAATGTGGGATCCCTAGGAATTTGATATACTGCGGACGTCTATGTACGTAGTCACGATTGTCTTCTTTGAAATGGCTTCACTTTGCGTGTTTATACCTACTCCGTTCTAGATGTTATTATTCTATGCCTTCAAAACAAAATCCTCCAACCGTGTACTAATTAAAAAACTCGTATATCGCAGGCTGATGTTTTAATGCCTCAATTAATGGATAAGGATCGTTAATATTAATTTGGATGCATTCGGAATGTAATGCCATCAATAAATAACCGGGGATTGCGTGACACCTGCATTCATTAATTATATTGTACCATTAAAGAGATGCAAATTCTTCGTGATATACATCTGCTTATTATCTTTTAATTAAATTTTCGGGTATGCGGAATCGTAATTATGTTTTTAAATAGCTTTGGATACCTAGTTTTTCTTCATAACTATTTATTGTCAAAAATAGTTTGTAAATACGAATTAAGTTTTTGATGTTATTGAAAATAGATAGATGAAGTGATTCTTTTATGTCTATAGTCTTGTAATGTTGATGGTATGTTATCGTTGTGTAGTAAATTAAATTAACTTTATATGAGTTTTTAGATATCATTAATTGTTAGTGTTTTTTTATTTTAAAAGAAGATTGTTTGCTTTAGTATTGGCGTATTCTAGAAAAAATATCTAAATGAATATAACAAAGTTTGTACGTTTGTGTTTAATAGGGATAAAAAGCCACGTTGGTGCCTATAGGCTATTTTGATACAAAAACTAGTGATTAAATTGAAACAAGGTTTACATAGACGAAACAAACGTTTGAATTTACACATATACTTTTTACATATCTAATTTCTGAACTAACACGCCAACTCCGACATACCACTAATACTTTATCTCGGACAAAGAACCTCCTATCAAAATATCAAATTCAACAACATTGAGACGCAAACATATTGGTCCAAAACCTATCACGAATTCGAAGCCATGTCCAAAGATAAAAGGATCTCAAACACTTTGACACAGACATCCCGGACGCAGGTTCTATGTCGATGCAAATTACACGCTAACACCCGCAAGCTAAAATAGTACCTACAAACAAGAGTTAAGGGCTATATTCCCGCCAACCACCGAGAAATGTCACACAATGTTATATTAACTTTGGAGTTGTTGATATTTGATTTGGAAACCCATTTACATATTTCGACGTCTTCAGAAGCAACTAAGCAATCGCGGAGACTGATAAAATTGGTTTAATGTATGGGTTTTATCATATCTTCTTGTCGTTATATTCTGTAAATGATGGTGCGTCATTAACTCCTTGTATGTACCTCTGTTCCAAGCTAAGCGTAAGAATGTTTCAATTTTGTCTATTTCTGTCCATTCCATGATGTTGCGCAACTACGATTTCTTCCTTCTTCCAGCGAGTTTTAGTGTGACTTTCAATTTCCACGTTAAACGGTATGACAATAAATAACTTTTTTTCTTAGAAAAGTATAACTGTGTGAATATTTGAAACGGTTAGTACTTTCCGATCATAACAAGCCATTAACCACATTTTCCTCTTTACTATTTCAGTATAGATATGTACTACAGATACAGATTTCTAATTGACGTGACGAAGAAGCGTTATTTAAGGCAAGAAACCAAATAAGGTATTCAATACTGAGCGTGAAAAGAGTCCAATCTGAAACAAGCCTCACAAAACCCCAAAGCAATTGTCTATTTATTTTACAGCGTAACAATATCGCGGCAATATTGATAGTTCGCTGTTTATTTTGGCAACAAAGTAACAAGATTTCTCGGAACAATGTAGACGAAATAACGACTTATTTTCAGTTGCCTATTAGAGTTCTGGCATGCCAACTAACAAACTGCTCTCGATAAATCTCGCTTGAATTGTAGCTGAAGTTACCGAGTTTTGCTATTCAGTACTACAAGCAAAGAGCACGCTTAATGCAAGTTTTAATTAATCACCTCGCAAATAAAATTGAATCGTTCTGTAATGAGCGGGATGAGCCGTGGGCGGACGCCAAGTTTTAACGAACCGACGGTAAATTTAACACATAATGGAATAACTAATGAGCAAAATAATAGTATCTACGCATGCAACTTAATGCCTCCGCGTCGAAGCGGTTTGGTTCGCTTCATGAGGTCGAAATATTACGGGCTTTAATATGAACGGATTATACTTGGAGGATCTGTTAACACAATGCTATGTAATAGTTCGTAAATTAATGCACTCGTGTAGGAAAATAGAATCTCATTTAAATGTTGGCAAAGTTAGAACTGATGTTCGGAGACTTTCGTGAAATTCGCAACAATTTAATGAATTTCCCGCTAATCTGTCCAGCAATGAAGAAGATAATTAACACACAACTAAGGGAATGTCCATAATGTTCTGACGTATTAAGCTTCGCCGCTTAAAATTCTAGTAGGAAATAGTCCAAAAATTGAGTTGAAAAGTTGGCGATTGCCGTTCAATCCTACTCAAGTTAATATCCCGGCTTGGCTTATGCAGCATAATCCAAAGTTTTACTTGTTAGGAATTTTGATCCTTTACCCTTTCCTTTTACCTTTATATTCTGTTTATTGAAATATTCTTTATTTTTCTGAGGGCATGTTCGTAAAGCCAGTAACCATGGATTTTACTGTTGTCCAGTGGAATGGAAGGGTCCATTGAATATTTCTCTATTTGCTTTTATACGTGTTTATTTTATTTCCTCATTGTAATTTGTATGTAAGTACGGGTAGCAACATAGGTTGATAGGTACACTAATGGCTTATCTGGTGTTGTCTGCAAGTGGTGGCATTTTTAAACATTTCATGATTTTTTTTTAAAGTAAAATAATATAATTTATAGAAAAAAATATAAGCATTTAAAAACTACGAACACTTAAAAATATGAAGAGCGCACAAAATATGTACACTGTAATATCAATAAAATAACAACCAATTTTAGTAAGAAAATATTGATGTATTTGTTTAACTATAGCAAATTTTAATTTTAATAATTAAATTTGACATTACATTTAGCATAACAGTTTTTATTGACATAACTTTTTATAATGTATAATGGAAATAATGTAATTTAATATTAACTAATATTGTTCTATTTAATTATGATTGTGTGGGGCTTGGAGTTTTCGCAATAAATCATATTATTATTATTATTATATAAGTTAGAAAGTACTCATAAAATTCTCCGACAATTATTATAACATTTCACTGAAAACGAGGAGTTCTGTAGAAGTACCTACCCCGGAAATTAATTCCGGGGCTAAACATATCCCTGGAAATCAAAGCGAAAGTTGAAACTGTAAAGCAATCTACTTATATTGCTAGATATTACAAGAATTATCAGTTGAAATTAAATTTTGACGTCAGCTGATCCTGTGACGTCAGCGTCCTGTCAACCATGTAGTATTAAGTGACAATGGATTTAGACAATTACAATACATTTTAAAATAGATATTTAAACAACTTACGTGTCAGAATTGCTGATATACACAATAATATTAGACCCTGTATTAACACATAGGCTATTTATTATTTCGTCATTTATGGAAACGAAAATAAATGTGTGGATGAAATCACGGATAGTATTTTTAACGATAAAGAACATCTAGTCAGTTTTAATGGAGTTCCAAGACTAACAAATCCCGTTAGAAAATAAAGCAAACAATCAAGTTCTGGAAACAAGGCGATTCAAAGCGATGTCAGATGAATGGGACGCAACTGGAGCGCGAGCTGGCGACAAAGGTGTTGCGTTCAGAAGCACATTCGCAGATATTAGATTATGGGGACAACCAGCTTAGACCATCATTTTACGAGTGCTTTCATACTTTGCAGGGTTTTATTTAGTTTGCGTTTACACCTCAGCGATTTTCCAAATGTGTTGCTGTCCTTTTCTTACATGAAGGATTTGGGAGCAATCAAATTACGTGGTAAATTTTAAGTAGCGTCTTTTTTATTGTAGCTTTATGTAATTTGTTTTCAAGTGCATATATTTAATTCTTTGTGTCAAGAATGGTGCATTGATACTTAAAAGAATATGAGAAAATATAAGATATAAAAATATTCCTTAGCTTGTGTAGCCTATACTTGAATTTTAAAGAGGATTTTACTCGAATCAAATAACGGGGTACAGCTAATGGCTAGCAAGCGAGACGTGACACAATATATAAGAAAACAAAGTCTTATTTCTTGCAAGGTGTAACGGAATATTTATGAAATACTCGTCTGCATTGTCAAACTTTTTGCCCGCCCAAACTGACACGCCGTAATAAGTGTCATCGAGCTGTCACTGTCACTCACAACCTCTTCATTGAGCGAGATTGCTCTCCAGCCTACCTCTCAGTGTTGACAGATTAAAAATATCACCTTACTTTATTTTGTTACCAAATACACTCACTCTGATTTGTAAGTAATGTCTTGGATATATGTATTTTTGATTACGTCTAAAAACGAAACTACATATTTTAAAATTAATTATTAGTTTTATCTGAAGTTTTTACTGCGTTCTTAATAATAACTACATATATATTAAAGTAGTATAATTCCAAATATAAATAATCAAAGAATGCAAATAACAATATTTTCGAATTGAAACATACAATACACTCGACTGTAATACAAAAGCGAACAGTCGAGTTAACAAAATATTCTTATATTTAACAAAAGAAATTTTAATTTCACTATTTTTAACATTACCTTGGCTGGCCTTTTGTGTCGGTAGATGCAGGTACCTATTGTTATTTTTCATTACAAGTTAGGAAGCGTGCAATGGTTTTATTTTGAAGACAGCTTGCTTTTATAGCTCGGTAAGATTAAATTTGGTAAAATATTATGTGGCATTTGTCTGGCCACTGTGTTTGTGATTTAGTGGTATAAAACTGTTGCGGAGTTTCTGAATGCTTCTGACGGGTTTATAAAATGTTTTGAACTTTTCTTAATCTAAGTTTGACTATCTTAGATCTCAGTTTTATTACTCAAAAAGAACACTAATCTCTAGGAAAATTTTAAATTTAGTTTTAAGTGGTGGTAATACTGGTTTCGTTACGTCATTGTCATAATGTCATAATATATACAATTTTATTTAAATAAAAAAATTGTGTAAACTAAGCGTAACATTTCTAACGTTATTTTTATGTTATAGGCCATACTACTATATTAAAACAGTGCAGTGGCCAATATTATGCCATTTAAAAGTCAAATAAATTAAAAAGTCGAAGTTGTCTAATAAATATACAAAAAAATTTAATGAAAAAAATACTGTCAAAGCATCTTATATAGGTAGAAAACGGGCTATTGACTTATTGTCAACAATAAACCGAAATAATATAATATGGTAGAATAGCTATATTAAGTTCTACTAGTAGTTTAATAATTAAAATACTATAATTAGTATCTACGTAATTAAAGATATTTTAGTTTAGAACAAACTGCCTATCCCGGAAGACCGGCAAGTTTGTTAAATTATAATTTGACCGGGTCAAACCGTGTCCGGCCGTAATTACGTCATCCGGGTATCAACGGATATAACTTCAAAGGCTTCCACTCAGTTAAAATATACGATATTTGAAATAGAATCATAAATGACAAGTAAATGGAAGGACTCATTAATTATTTAATTATTTAACTGAACTGAAATGAGCTGAATGACATTTTAGTGACTTTTATTGACACAACTAATTTGAGTACAGTATATTTTTAAGTTGCACATCTCAAAAGGAAATGGATCACTTATAACTTCATTTAACATAAGTACTTCATGACACTCATTTTAACACAGCGCCATCTAGTTTCACATTTAACAGAAATTATATTATGATAAGATTAAGATGTCAAACCACAGAAACCAGACAAAAACCAGATAGGTATCTCACCACTGCACCAAATTTAAAACCTTCTTATACTAATCAAAAGCAAAAGGCTTTCTACAACCAATTTCAGCACACAGCTCTCCACAATAAAAACCATTCGTTCGTTATGAGAATTCTTAAAACAACAATGAACACATTTCAAAAATGAAATCAAGCGCAAAATGTTCCCGTCAGCGCTGACTTACGATACCGGAGAGCACTATTTTCAGCTTTCATTAAAAACTACAACATTTATTTTGTTGAGAACGAAACATAAATTCAATGTACATTTGGATTGCATTTATATTGATAAAAGTACGGGCGAAATCGTCAGCCGATTGTGCTTTTAACGAACGCGTTTTTCTTAATTATTTGTGAATACTTTTTGTGAATCGGTTGTTGTGTTTGACAATATTTTATTGGGTGATGTCGGGTTGTTTATATTGACTATTGAGTCCAGAATTTTATATGAAAATAATTTTTCAGCTGTCTGGTACGTAAGACTGTAATGTGAATGATCATGTATTTGTATACAAAATTCATTAATTTGCCGTATTTTGGAAATATAATTATTTATTAATATATTGTACCTGCCTATATAATATATATACTAACATAATTCTCCTTGGTATGTTTTATCACGTCTTGGTTATATGACGAATGGCGGTGGTCAGATACCACGAGTTATATTTTATTTTTAGTAATACAGATTGAAAATAGAAAGTGTATAAAGGACCAAATGTTTTCTATATAATTGGTTAACCTCCTTATCACCGAGACTATAATATTATTGAAGTCAAAGTCAAAAGTATCTTTATTCAACTAGGCTACATAAAGGTTACTATATGTAGCCTAGTCGAATAAAAAGTGTTAACTTTTGAATCGTCATGGTATTACAAAACATTTACCACCGGTTCGGAAGGCAGTTCCTACAGAGAAGAACCGGCGAGAAACTCTGATAGTTTAGTTGTTGTTGTTTAATTGTAGTTGCTCTTTTTAAAATAAGAACATTCAATTGTAAATATAAACAAGAACTCGACTATTATAATTATATTTATTCATGACAAAGGTCTGATAAATGATTTACGTTATTAGAATACTAACGAGTCATAAAAATGGAATATATGCAATTTTTCTTACTAACATTTCGAACACTAAGCTCAAATCTAGGTAAACCTAGCTAACCTTAGGTAAACTAAGAGAACGTGATAAAGCAGTATTTTCTAGAATCTTCGATTACTAACAAACGCCCGTACTCGAGTATTGCGAACAATCCATTGTTTTAATTCCGATAAAAACCATCGCTTTTGTTCAAGTTTCTTTCACGTCAAGAGGAACTGATATTCGTGACAGGTAATGGTTGTTCTTTTTAATAATAATTGAATTTTTTTATTACTTTTTACTGAAACTTAACGTATCGTTATTTGTTTCAGTGCAATTTGAGTGTGTCTGTATGTCTTATGAATGAAAATAAGCATAGTTTTGACCGTATAATTGATTCACGTACATCAAGGAAAATTCTGAAAAAAAAATTGAAATCGGTTCATCTGTTTGCGAGTTATATACTTAGAAACACATTTGGAGATTAATTTTCATATTATATAATTATAAGTAGAAGATTCGGATGTATAATTTTATTTCTTAATAACAATACCTACATAATAGACCGATTATGAAAGATTAACTCATCAACAGTATATAATGAATGCTTTTCTATCAATTTCACGATCCGCCATGTTACCTCCGACTACAAATAAGATACACAAAAGTGCACCGTCAGCATTACATAATCTTTTGTTCTAATTAATCTCCGATACAGCTGACGAGAGTCGACAAAGCGGTGACGTCATAACCCGTTCACCGCTCGCCGTTTAGAATGCAATTAGCATTGTTGTCGGCACAAACGACCCTTGATGGCAAATTAACTTTGATGCGCGCTATTGTTAGGGTTTATGAGTTGACATATATGTTAAAAATGTTTTGTGATACTACTGTTTGTTGGCTTCGTAATAGATACTAAAGCGGCCACTGGAAATGCATGGCGACTGCTTTCATACCTGACGTGTATCTACATTTGTTTTAGAAAATCAGTAAAAATATATATGTAAAATATAGAAGTATAAAGACTCAGTTCAATTAACTTGCTGTAAAAATTCCTTTTAGTTTGAAACAAAACATAATAGCTAAACTCTAAAAACAATAAAAGCAAATTCTAGGTACTTTAACTTTAAAAGTATCCACAAGTTCAACCTTTGCGTATAAATAAACATAAACAGCAGTTTCTAAGCCATTAATCGTGTCAGTTCTTAAATCGTAACCCTCAATACGTGATTGGACCCGAACATGCCAATAAAAACGAAGACCCACCAATCATTTCGGATATCAATTCGTTAATTGTCAGCGGTTTGGCGATGTGACGGACACAATTGTCGCTCGGGCGCAGTGACGGGTTGGCTTTAACCCTGACAGCTGGGTTTGCGAAAAGAGCCTGTTTCAATTCTGTTTCGTTTTCAAGTTTGATGGATTTCGGGATCGTTTGGACCGAAATTTCGAGAACGTTCTCGTATTGCTTATGAAGTGTTTTGTACGAATTAATATGTATGGTATAATGTTATGCTGTTGTGAATATACTCGTACTTGTATTGCAATATATTTTAAGAAACAAAACACACACTTGCTTTAATACTTATTTTTTTATGGAAAAAATAACTGTCATCATTTTAAACAAAAACGTCAAAAGATTTAAAAGGTTCTCTGTTAGCTTAGAATAAAACAACGTCAATTTATTAATTCCCATTAGAAAGTAAGCATTTCTTAGTTTAATTATACAATATTACAAAATTTATAGCGCGTCAGAACTAGTCAATACTTAAGGCATTAATTTTTTACCGTCAACCACTTATTGCACAACATTAATAATAACGGCTACAATTATAAAGTAGTAACACTATCTAAGCTCCAACTCGCGTTACTCTCCGAGTTTACTGCAAACGTTCATGAAACAAATTTTCATATTACATAACCGTTTATTACACGTTCATACGGTTATGTTATTTTTATTTTAATTATGCCTGAGAGCGCCGAATAAATAGCATTGTGAGTCGACCTAATGTTGTTTTCTTAAGCTTTGGCAAAATTCCAGAATAGTTAGCGAATAACACTAAATAACGTCTACTTTTATTTTAATAACTTACCGAAATGGTGCGTTAAGGAAGTTTCTGGAAAGAGTACGGTGGAATAGGTCCTAATTAAGCCCTGAAGAGTATGAGCTCAAAAGTTGGTTGAATTACTTATAAAGACGTGGGCGGTTACGGGGTTAAATTGTGGCCTATTTAAATTATCCTAGTTAACGTATAACAGAGACCATTCATATTGTACATTTTATAATTACTATAGGTCCTTATATATTTTGATTGTGTGTTCAAGACTCTAGTTGTGATTTTTAAGGCTCCACACTTGATCGAAAAAAACGGATATTTATAGAATTGAACCTCTTAGGATAATTAAGAAACTATTTAGCAAAAAACCTATAAAATTACCAACTTGATTTACTGTACATACGGGGGAAATTTACTCATAAGTGATTTTCAGGTCTAATTAATCATCTTCTCTTAGCGTGAAACGGCTTGATTGATATTGCAAAATTGCATAATCTCGAATATTTAATATAAACAAAAAGCATTGAAGATGTGAATATCTATTATTTATTTAAAGTCTGAATTCATCATAAAAACCCCAGCACACATTGCAATCAGTAAAGCTACTCAGTGCCTTGAAGTATTAAAGATATAAGCTTTTTAATGTTATCTAAGAGTTCTATCAAACAAACATCAAACCCGCTGATACTACTGAAAGGCAAAGAGCCTGTTAACCTTACGACAGCATAAAAATATCGAGTACACCTGCACTGAATGTACCAGCGAACATTTTTGTCAAAAGGTACAAGTCATAACATATCATTTAGCCGCGTCAGCCCGCGCTGGCCGCGACACGAAGCGACAGCAATAGCGGTGTCGACCGTGACAGCTGCCGACCGACATTGCCTGTAACAGCTACATTGTTTTGAATGAGATTTTAGAATTTTAATTTTGTTTTTGTTGCGAGTAGGTACTTAATGAATAAGTCATTTTTTTCCTTCTCGCACTCCTTAACGTTTATTATTTTTTGGAAAAATAAAAAAATAATTTTAAGTACACAGGTTTTGTGTTTATTAATAGGCCCCATCATGTAATTTTTTTTTGTGATGATTGAGTTACAAACAAACAAAACGAATTATTTTTATATTAGCACGGAAAGCGCGGTTAATGATGATTATAGGGTAACGAACGGACATGAGGTTTTTTTAGTATAAGATTATACGTTGCCACGATTGTGTTGCCGGCCTTTAAGGAAAAGATACACAATACAAAACAAAAACATGTTGCGAAACATTACAGTGTTTCTTTCTAACGAAATTAGACCAGAATCTTACACAGAACTGCTTAACATTGTGTTCAGACACCTACGCCATGTTGAATAGGATTCAAGAAAAATATTCCTTTAACATTTTCATTACACAGAAAATATAATTCCCAAGTATGAATAGGTAATTGAATTAAAAGAAACGCTTTCCCTTTAGAAAAATGTTGAATCTATATATTACGTTTTCATAGAATTTTATTTGTCAGTGGTCTTAGATGAATATTATTTTACACGATTCATGTTAAGCTATGTTTCAGAGAAACACGTTTTGAAAATACGTATATTTTCCTTTTGAAAATTATGATTTTTGGAGGGCAATGATAATTAGAAGTTCTGAAAGGTGCGTTTCTTAATCTAAATTAATTACTTTAATTAATTATTAAAGAAGAATAAATAATTCTATTCCATGAAAATAATATTGTAAAATCAAAATTTATTACTACGTGAATAATAATTCTAACGAAAAAGATGGCTTTGCAGACTGTCACAATGATGATGTTACAATGATGAATAAATAGACTGTTGTTTTTTTAACACTGACCCTAAATCCATGACTTAAATACTTTTAGTTAACTTAAGTGAAATATTCAAAATTTGCTTTAACTTCATTCCTTCGAAAACAATACCTTCTCCTTCTCCAGCAACCACTATCCAACAAAAGTGAATTCCTCACAAAAACTAGTTAAGACGAAAAACCTTACCTTACTGAATTTCGAGCTTGCATTGACAATAATTGGTCTGACGAAGCTTGTCAGTTGATGAATTCCAGCGAACGTCGCCAAAGAAATGCAAGCGTAGCGACTCACAAAGGACATAATGAGACTCGCAAGCTCACAAGCACATGCGGGCATTTGGCGACGTGTTTGTGAAACAGTCAAAGGGTTTTTATCGAGCTATTTCATGTGAGCCCCGAGGTGACAGTTACAGCTTGTAGTATAAATGCAACTGAGAAATGCAATTAACGTTATTATTTGTTTCGTTTTAATTTATACAAAGTAATTTGTACGGGAGTTGTAATAGTTGAACTTTGCTGTGTGGTTTCTTCCAACACACCAAAAGTCTAACGTCCCCGTGAGCTAGCTGTGAGTTTTGTTAAGGAACTCGGCGTGAACCTGACTGACATATTTCGGTGGCTCACATATGCGTTGCTATTTTACTTAGTAAATAAAATATGACGGTTAGACTTTGATTCGATTAAATAAGAAAGGACACATTAAGTTGAATTTTGTAGCCTATTTTAGGTTCAAAGTCAGGAAACGTTCTATTCCTGAAATATATTCATATTTTCATATGTACCATCTAGCTGTAATGTAAAAATATATGATTCTAAGTAATAAAACTATCAGGCAAAATGTAGAACGTAATATCGTCACCTAAAACCAACTGATAAAAGCCCTTGGCATTTCGTTGAAAATTCCAAATTACTTGGTCATTTGAGTTTCAACCTTATTATTTTGAAGATAGGGTTGTGATTCGCGGCGCTTTTGTTTGGTGAATTTTATTTTTATTTGGCGAATGCAGTTCGTACTAGTAAGGCTAGTAATTGAGGGTCGATGAACCGCTGGTGTCTTTGGTTTTCTTTTGGGATGCCGTAAGCCGTCAGTTAGCGTCGACAGGCAAACTTCTATCCATAAATTAACTTGCTTACATCGTTATTTCGGTACTTTTGTAAAGCTTCACATTGCTCCCTTATAAATGCAGTATGGCAATGTTGATGGAGTAAAATATTCGCTTATTTTGTATTAGATGGGATACTGATTTTATTAACAAACTTGGAGTAAGAAAAAATATTAAACGTTTACTTTACAATAGAAGTATCATTAATCAAAACTTGCCATCTTTTAATAGTTTTTCGGAAAACAACAAAAGTCAAACAATTCATAGACTATTTTTTTCTATGTATATTGATTGAGCATTTAAAACAACGAGTCGAAAAAAGGAATTTATATAGAATTGATCAAGAACAGCGCTTTGTGATCCAATCTATCAAACGTCGAAGGCTTTCGTCACGTCAAAGAGAGATAAACAAACACACCAATAAAGTGTAGGCATTGTGTTTTGTTTGCAGACATATATATGGCAAATTTAAATATAGGAGAGAATATGTTTAAGGTACATGGTGATATTTTATGGTACGGCTACTTTAAAAACTTTATTTTTTAATTTATAGGCGAAGCGGTCTATTGAATAATCAAATTAACCTGTGTTCCACGCGCATGTGCTAAGAATCTTTGACACCTTATCCAATACATATTACATATACATATCCAATACATATAGCTGGCCTGACGCGACTTCATTCGCGCTGTTCTTATCTTACCGGAAATATTAAACCGTACACCTATCATTCAAATGCCGGAATACTGAAACGCAACTTAAATTTAAGTACAACTTATACCGATTTTCCGGCTTGCCATACAATTATGTCAATATTACGAGTCTTAAGGCGTGCTTAAATTTAATTTGCGTATGAGTATTTGGCCGAAACTTGTATACACAATTAAGAGCAGCACGTGTTAATATAAGTAGTTTAATGTAATTTTACCAGTATATATCTATTGTGTAAGCTTCTAATTAAATAAATAAATAAAATTAGTTTTTTTGCCTAAGAACCATCCTCGTATAATCAGGAATATTCTAAAAAATAATTACGTAATTCGGTTCAGCTGTTATCGAGTTAAGCTCAACACATTTTGCGCTTCTTTTATATTATCTATACATATAATAAAAGCGTAACGAGTCGCTGTCTGTACATGGAAGATATATAAGAATTTTTTTAGGAGACCTTTATTAACGCAATAGAACCCAAAACAATGGTTTTTAGAATTTTTGTCTGTTTGTTTGTGCACGCTTATCTCAGAAACGGCTTATCCTATCTAGATGGGGTTTTCAATGATGTATTGTGGCAAGCTTAACTTAACATTTAGTCTTTAATTCATGTCAATCGGTTGATAAATAAAAAGTTATGGCAATTTAAATAATCACGTTGAACTTGCTGAACGTTTGTTGGCGCGGGTTAGGCATTTTCAATAATGCTGCCCAAAGTCACTTTTCTACGCGGGCGAAGTCGCGGGCACAGCTAGTAGATAATAAATTCACTAGTTTAGATCCCACGTTGAATCATTTAGTTCATACATTTATATACACATATCTCTGTAACTACATTGTCTGTTAAAAACCTTGAAAGTAAATTATTTAGTTAATGAAAAGTTGAGCTAATAATATTTATTTGTCTGAAACAAATCAGTGACATTGAATGGAAGGATGCTAAGAGAATTTCTACAAGTTCCAACTCTAGCACAAATGCAAATTAAATCACGTTAGGTTCGTTGCACATTGATTTTATTTTAAAGTCAAAGTCAAAGGGAAAGTCAGTCGTTTATTCAACTAAGGTACATAATAATATGTCTAAAATTTTGATGATATTAAAATAAGTATGTACAAGCAGTTTCTACAGACAAGAGCCTCATTCTCATTTGAAGTTCTAATACAAATTTATGTGCATTTTTTTTTTTTTTTTTTTTTTTTTTTATAGCATAGGGGGCAAACGAGCAGGCGAGCCACCTGATGGTAAGTGGTCATCGCCGCCCATGAACACTCGCAGAGCTTGACAACTCTGAAGTGGGTTGCCGACCTTTTAGAAAGATGTACGCTCGTTTCTTGAAGCACCCCAAGTCATAATTCATCGGAAAAACCGCATGAGAGAGCTGATTCCACAAGGTGGTGGTACGTGGCAAAAAGTTCCGTTTAAATCGCACTGTGGTTGACTGCCAGCTGTCAAGGTGGTGCGGATGGTATTGCAGCCTGTGACGTGCAGTGCGGTGGTGGAATTCAGCTGCAGGTAAAGTTCCGAAAAGCTCCTCGGAGCACTCCCCATAGTAAATGCGATAGAAGACGCAGAGAGAAGCTACGTCCCTTCGCAAGGCTAAAGTATCAAGCCGATCGGTAAGATCTGTATCGTCAACCAGTCGAATTGCTCGATGTTGGATGCGGTCAAGTGGCAGAAGTTGGTACTGAGGTGCTCCGGCCCAGAGGTGACAGCAGTATTCCATGTGAGGCCTAACCTGTGCCTTATATAGCAGCAGGCGTTGGCCTGGAGTGAAATACCGCCCCGCTCTGCGGAGCACGCCGAGTTTTTGAGAAAAAGTGAGAGTGCATAGTAATAAATAAATATTACACTATTTATATCGACATAATTCACATTAAAAAATCCTTATAGGTGTTATTATTTGTATTTTAATTGTAACTTAGTACTGCTAATAGGTTTTCTTCCATCCGTGTCAGGGTGCGCGGGGGACACCAGTAGTCGGCGAAGCACCTTTTAGTGTGAGCTTCTTCTGGATGGAGGTCGCGATATTCGTTAAAGAAGATTTCTCGCTGTAAACAAAAAAAAATGGTATTCACTTAAACTGGCAAATAATTTTTTGTATTAGATGATTTCATGGACATGGTCATGGATGTTTTGTCAATACATCACAACAGACAAATATTTTACAAATTAAAAATTAAAAAGATCTAAAAAAAGCACACATTGTTTTTTTAATTAAATTACTTTATAATTTTTTTTCCTTTATTTTAAAAACATTTTAACTCCAAAACAAGTACTTGTTAATACGTCAATGTAATGG
>JADANM010007051.1:2303789-2315327 GCA_026213755.1 Eurema hecabe | reverse complement strand
AGCGTTCCTTTAATACTTCGTACGTCACAATCTCAGTCACATATTCCTTCAAACAGAAACCAGCTTAACGCTATCAGATATCCCGGCCCGATCAGTTCCCGGGGCGTTCAGTGAGCGATGACCTTAAACGCTTTGCACATTTCTATGCAGTCTGATAAGTTGGCAACCTCTCTATCTACTAATGGAATATTGCTTCTCATAAGCACTTTCTTTAAAGATACGTACTATATTGTAATCTGTTGATTTTTATCTAATTATATACGCTATAGGTACCATATTGTAAATTCTGATTGAGACTAACTTCAATTTTGTAATAATAAGCAATATACATAGAGAGCAATTTATAATATAGGAAAATAGATCTGTCTGCAAAGGTGCACGTGACAAAAAAAATCCGTTCATTGGAAATTTACTAAATCTTATTTATCTTTAAGGATACAATATGTTCAAGGATCATCTCAATATTTTTAAACAAAACAACCTATAAAAGCAAACTCAAATATGAATCCCAAATGTTTAAAATAATAGTATAGCTATCAAATGAATCATTCGACCGGCTATTTGTCTGCAAAGTTTTAGCAACTTCGGAATCGATATCACAATTTTCAGATTGAATCTTCACAAAAATTTGAGGGCTTTTCCTTCGAAGGTCTTTTCGGGACAAAAATGAAAAAGTTTCTGAGTAATTATACAATAGACTTTACTTAAAATATTTAAATGCTACACGACTGTTCGGTGGAAAGTTGTGCTTTTGTTTTTGCAATGCTGGTTTTGGACTATTATATTACATATTTCTACGAGAATAAGTGGACGGAGAATTCTTCGCGAATAGTCAAATACATAACCGATGAAACTCTTTGTAAATAGCTGATAGCTCCCATAAAGTCTTCTACGAATGAGCAGAAGGACTTACATCAAAAATGTTCAGCAGACCAGTAACCAAGGCGCCAAAAAAGTGGGGATATGATTCTAAACAAATAAATAAATATAAAAAACTATATGACGACATATAGAGTAGGTATAAAAAGTCAACAAAATCGCGTTGAGCTAGCTAGTATTAAACATGAACGTTGTTACTCACCAGAAATAGTAAATGTTTTAGATAATATTATTATTATTATTCTTACACAATCTTTGAAATGCTATAACACAAAGTATAAACCGTTTTGAAATAAATTTTCTGTCGCAATGGAAATTCGATAAGCAACAAAATGGTTTTTTATTTGATGTTTTTACAAATCAAAATAAGACGACTCTAATAGTTATGTATTATCATAATTTAATTCTGTTTATTATCCTTACAATAATTTTTCAATATAGTGATGCAGGCCGACGAATATTTCAAGGACAAGACGTTTCTATTGGTGAATTTCGGTACGTAGCCAGCTGGATCAGTCTAAATAACAAGGTTTATTGGCACCGGTGCACCTGTAGCGTCTTAACACCGACCTGGACATTATCTGCAGCTCATTGTATGGACACACCTCCAACCAAGACCAGAACCTATATATTTTATAATGTCAGCCTAAAATCCAAAATAGAGTCTGGAATCAATATTACTAAATTAAGTGGAAATATCTCTAAAGTTCTTGAAGCGATCCCACATCCGAATTACGATTTTGATTTGTCTTCGGTGGAATTCATTTATTCGAACTATTTGAAATATGATATATGTCTCGTGCGGACACGGAGGATAAAGTTGGAACAATATGCTGTTATAAGCGCCGTTGACTACAAGACTTTGATCGGCCAACAAGTGTACGTATTCGGGTATGGATCCACTAATTCATCCTCGGAGGTGGACGTGGCATTGAAGTTAAAGAAACCATTACAGATGTTCAAGGGCATGGTGAACAGGTGCCCTGAAGAATATGAGCGAGTGTCCCTAATGGTGATCTGTGTTTCTTCTCCTTGTAATTCCTTGGCTATGATTTGTGGAGGCGATTCAGGTGGACCCGTGATACACGCGTCAGGTATATTGGGAGTAAATTCGTTCTCTAAAAACGATTGTGAATATTTGGATGATTTAAGGTATATTCATAAACACAGCTTAGCAGAGGCAACCTCAAGTACACTGACTCCATTGAGTCCATCTGTGGACTGGATTTCTCGTACTTTGTCATCGGTGCAGTAATAATAAATATATTATTTATTTCTTTAACTCCTTGTATTTCTTTCTTGATTCGTTCATACGTTTTTGTTATCAAAACTAACCCTTAGTATTTCTTGGAATATACACTTCTTTATTTAAAAGTAAAAAATATGTATCTTTATTTCTCTGTTCTTCTGTCCTGCTAGTTTTTAAATATATGTCCGCATATTATTATATCGGTCGACTTACATGAATAAATGTATATAAGTATGCAAAAAAGCTAGTATTCAGATAATGAAATACGATAAACAAGTTTTTGATAAAAAGGCAATTGCTAATAAAATATTTATGGATTTCCTTAAAGTAAACGAGTCAGATTGAAAAACATGTAGATTTCGTACTATCATACTAATCAATATTCTTATAATGCAAACCGGTGTGTATCTTCGTATGATACTTTTATCTTCATTTCACATCAGCGTTGGACGCCGAATTTTTCAGGGCCAAGACGCTACTCCTAGACAATTTCCGTACGTGGCGTCGTGGGTTGAAATATTTAAAGATATAAGGATCTTTTTATTCCAATGCACGTGTAGTATTCTATCACCAACTTGGACCTTATCAGCTGCGCACTGTATAGACGAATCTAAGGTAAAAAAAGCCATTATGTTCAACGTCTACCACATCCCAACATTTACAGCCAATTTCAGTAAAGTGTTTGAAGTGATTGCCCATCCTAATTATGTCTTCGCCAGCAGTATGGAATCTGAAGGCCCGTTTTATAACAAGTATGATATATGCCTCCTACGTACAGAAAATATTATTATAGAACAATATGGTGTTCTCAGCGCTGTAGATTATAGGACATTGATCGGTCATGAGGTCTTTGTAACTGGTTATGGAATGACCAACGTTTCTTCGAAAGTGAAATTAGCGGTTGAGTTAAAAAAGCCGTTACAAGTATACAAAGGGGTGGTAAGTCGTTGTAAGAAAACTGAGTCTTATGGAACGGGATTGTTTATCTGCATTTCTTCACCCTGTGGCTCTTTAGCGATGATATGTGGTGGTGATTCTGGAGGACCAGCAATTCATCCATCAGGTGTATTAGGAGTTCACACCCTTCACACGGTTACGTGTGGTACACTCGAAGATTTAAAAATGATACATAAACATTCACTAGCCGAATATTCATCGGCTATAGTTGCTCCAGTCAGTGCTATGATGGGTTGGATATCTCGTATAGTTGCTTCTATTTCATGAAGGAGAATAATTCTATGTGAATAATAACGAGCTCATATTTAATATTTATGTAAGATTTATTAATTCATCAGGTTATATTAATAGTAATTGATTTATTTATGATTTATTTCTTATAGTGGAGTGCCGTAAGGCATAAAAACGGCAAAAGCTCGGAACCCAGGGCCTGTCAATGAATCTGTGTAACAAGTATTTGACTGCATTATTAAAATATCAAATAAAAATGTTAAAAAAAAATTGCCCGATCTCGATTACAACATGTTTTTTTTTACAATTTACTGAAAAATGAAAGGCACAAGAGGGAAAAGTTGTTTTTAGTAAAGATCTTAATTTTATATGTAATAAATTATTTTTGCAGAGTAAATGCAATGTTAATTTATTAGATTTTCGAAAAAAAAAAATTACAAAAGAAAATTTAACCTTAACTATATCGATTATTGTTCATTATTGTCGTCGTCGTCGATTTCGTTGATGAAGATTGTAGGTAAAGGAATAGTACAGCTATCACCATTGCATTCTAAGCAAGCTGCAGTGCAGTTTAATCCACATTTCCTGGACCCATAAGATGCTCCTCATCTTGTTTTTCATGCGCAAAAAATATTTTTTAGTAAAGATTCTGGAGCTGGTCATTGCCTGCGGTATCAACATTCCGCGTTCATTTTTCCAACCCCATTCTTCGGGTAGTATAAAGAATATTATCTTCTATATATATGAAAGGAGATACTGACTGACTGACTAACTGACATATCAACGCAGTTTAAACTGCTACACGTAGGCACTTGAAACTTGGAAGGGACGTGGCTTAGGTACCGTAGAGGTGCACTAAGAAAGGAATTCCACAAATTCCCGCGGGGACGGGAATTAGCGGGAAAATACTTTTGTATGAAAAATCTAAACCGCTTAAGTTAGACGCTTGAAATTTGGCATGCAGGTACTTTAGTAAACTTAAAGGTTATTTGCAACAGGATATTGCAAAATTCCCACGGGAACGGGAGAAAGTGGGAGAAAACATTTGTATAAAAAAAACAGTCAACAACAACTAAGTATCAATCCTAGCGAGATTCCACGTGTACTATTCAGTTAGGGCTCGCGTTAACAACACCCAACAGCTGCTGTTGTCCCCTCTATTCCCCTCCTTTATCGTTATACCTGCAGTCCCTTGAGACCCAATACGAAGTTTGTAATAGTTCTTCTTTTTAAAATCTAATTTAATACTAATATAACTTAAGGAAAACTCCAAAAAAATATAAAAAAATAAAGATCGCACAAAATATTTTTTTTTACATTTTTCTTTAAGCTATTAAAAACACATTGCCGAAGTTTATAAAAAGATTTATTGACTGGCCCAGGATTCCGAAGTATAAACCTTACGTTCCTCCACTATTACCTGCATTTAAGAATGATTTATTCCAGCTAACTGCTAAAGGTTTCAAATTACAACAGAATTCGGGAAGAGTGACGCTGACGTTGAGAACGTATGAACTACGAAGTGATTAGTGTTGACGACCTGCCTAGGAATTGTCAGCCCTTCAAAAATCGAAGTTAGGATCAGGAGCTACGGAAGCCGTAACCACAATGTAAACACACCGCCAACACACCTTATATGAAATCCAACGCATTTCTATAGCGCGATTCAGCAGCGAACACCGCCACCTATTGGCCGGCTTTGGTACAATTCCAATGTTTGGTTCTATTTCATGAAGGAGAATAATTATATGACGTGAATAATAACGAGCTTATAATTATATTTTAATATTTATGATTTATTCTAGCTAAAGGTTTCTAATTAAGGCGGTATTCGGGAATAGTGATGCTGACGTTGAAAATATGTCGCAGGCGGATTGTATAATCCGCTGTTTTACATAACGACTAGCCGTTTTGCAAAGCGGCGGTTCAACGATTAGCCGTATTGAATGCAGATAAGTAAAAAACCGCCTAAATGTATTCGTCGCCATATGTTAGTTTTTTAATATATTAGGTTAGGTTAGGTTAGTTACTAATCATTATAAAAAAAACTAATTTACTCATCTTTAATAAAAATGAAGCCGAGTATTCAAGTTTTTTTTATATTAATACAAAACTAACCTAACCTAACCTAATCTAATAAAAATAAAGCTGAGTAATCAAGTTATTTTTATTATGATACAAAAACTATGACAATGATACAAAAATAATAAGAATATAAGAATTTCTAATGATACAAAAACTACGCAAGACAATACGGCTAAACGGCTAGCCGTAATGTAATACAACGGATTATACAGTCCGCCTGCGACAAATATACACTGACTAGGAAAAGTCAGCCCTTCAAAAATCGGAACACGACTCAGTAGCTTCGGAGTACGGAAGCCGTACTCACAATGTAAACACACCGCCAATACAACTTATATGAAATCTAACGCATTTCTATAGCGCGATTCAGCAGCGAACACCGCCACCTATTGGCCGGCTTTGGTACAATTCCAATGTTTGGTTATTCGTATTTTGTAGCACCAAAATTGTAATAACACGTTTATTGGCGAGTAGCCTCGCCCTGAGGTTTTACTCTTGTTTTAGTACCGTTTGTAATAATGGGATAAAGTAATCTAATATGTTAAAAATAAACTATATACCTGAATGCAGTCATAGTGAAAGAATAAAATATTTTTTAACAAAAATAAACCGTCTTTTAACTAAAAAGTAAAAAATAAATTTGTTTGGTTTCCTTTATTTTCATTTGATAGAAATAATTATTTTATAATTTTGAAGTCGGCACCAAGTAAATACTTCAAGAATCTTACTACCTATACAAATACAATATCGATTTAACCAAAGAAACTGTTATAGTTTTATATGTATTAACCAATTATATTATATAATACATATGTTATACCCTTAGAATATAGAAAAACCCATAAGCCACATTCAGGGCTATTTACATTGACATTACTGAGTCTTAAGACACATCACCTGTCACGCAGTAAGCCCACTTCCCACCCCGCGTAATGTTGCTAGCTCGGGAACGCTTTTTGAGTTTTCGGTTAATTTTGACTAAAAATCGATATTTATTACAACAAATATAATATAATAAAAAGATATTTGTAATTCGTAAATCTGTCTTGTTATATTACACGCACAAATTTATTTTTAATTTTGTATAATAAAATACATATTTAATATTGAATTTATTTTGAATGTCGTAAAAATATACATTTGCTGATTATGGAAATAAAATATAATCTTCTTTCAGTAGTAGCAGGTATAATTTTATACATTTTAAAGTTTATGTTCGATTTTTTGTTTGTTACTGAGGATATCGAAAACTTGAACATTGTATGATATGACTTTACAACAGCTACTAGGGTAAAAAATAATAGGCTTTATATATAATTGTGATTTTATTAGCTACCTCTTTGTTGCGTAAGCTTTTTATATTTATTAAAATTTATAACTGATATTATAAAATATATAAAATGCAGGGAAATATAGAAAACAGTGAATTTAAAAATGTAAAAAAAATGTTTAAGATAAATTATGGGTTTTTTTTACCCGACTACGGCAAAGCCAAAGGAGGGTTATGATTTTGACAGGCTATGTATGTATGTATGTATGTATGTATGTTCATCTGTTCCCTCGTAACTTCTAAACCACTAATCAGAATTCGACAAATGACATATCATTAGAAGCGTCTTAGTTGTCCGCTGGTTATAGGCTATATAGATTTTCACCAAATTCAATGTGGCGCCCTCTAGCGGACAAAATATACAGAGTAAAAAAATAAAGTTAAGCTAGATATGCCGTGTTTAGTATCATTTTAAAGCGCTTCACTTGTACATTTCGAATATATATATATTACTAGCATTTGCTTGTGACTTTACCTGTATTCATGGGGTACTTTTATACTTTTTCAGCGTCGTTTTTTGTCGTAGTTGGGTTTTAGTTTTTTTACTTTATCTTGTTCATTAAAATAGCAATACATAAGGAATGGACGCGTCAGTTTGAAAGCTAATCATAACTTGTCAAACAGATAAATAAATATAATCAAATGACAAGTAATTAAATAAATATAGCTTTAAATGTGCAAATTACACGTGAAATGCCATTACATCTTGTTTTTTCGAAATTCCAACAGCATTTTTGCAGGTAGGAACGATGCAAGATGGCATTTTGGAATTAATATTATTTAGGAACAAAACGTTATGACACGGTAAGTGTCAAAGAGTAACTAATCAAAAAATTCGTGCCGGTAAGCCCGTCAGGCCTAGTAAAAGATTCCATACTAAATGCCGCGATGACGGCTTCTGGGTTTTTCTATATTCTAAGGTTATACCCATACAAATCAACCGAAAAAAGTGTTCCGCACAGCAGCGGCAGCACAACAAAGTCCATACAAGTCAACATGATAGAAAGAGAAGACAGCGCGTTGGACTACAAATCTTTAGATGGACAAGAAGTCGTATTAGCTGGGTATGGAGCGACTATTCTTCTGAAATAGACGTAACAATTAGTGTTAATAATCGTTTTCTTTGTATCATGATAGGACGTGTAGGCTATTTCTGACACTTGAACGACAAGAGGTAATATTCATTACGTTGAGCCATTGGAATGTGATTTCTCAATTAACTTGCTCCATATATCCGAAACAAGCGGCACTAACAATAATCGTTACAGTGGACGGACCTATCCGACACTGCGTCAGATATCGTTACGTAGTATATCCCTAAAGGGTGGGGAATGTATCGACAAAACAAGTTCTGGAAAATCTTAAGAAATTTTAGTGCTCGATTATCGAGTAGGTATATAGGTCGCGTCATTTATGTTTATTGTTGGACGAGAATAGCTGCGCATCCGTAGAATCGCGCTCGTGATTGACGTATTGGTGCGAGAAAGACAACACGACTGGGACAACCAATCAACGCTCGCGCACCCGACGATCACGCATCCCGCGCGCCGCGCCGTTACCTCGATACCTTATTTTTGACTTATGCGCAGGTTTCGTTCAGCGCTAAAGATTCGTGATGCGTACTATAAAGGGAAGGGTTTTTTTATACGTCATGTGATAGTGGGCAACTGTGAAGATGGGAATAAAGTATGTACATGACAAACACACACACACACACACCCATAAAGTATAGCTTACACACGCACACTAGAGTGTGTAAACTAAAACTCTTACGTATTACGTTACACACACACAAACACACACACCTAAACACAAGTATAACACATTAAAGTTTTTATCGACGTTTCAAAGCACTATTAAATTCATTAAATGAATTCCGGGCACACTCTGCAGTTGACTTACATAAATGCCCGCGAGTCGAGCCATTACAAGTGAATGTAGCTTTCTCAACGTTTTCCTTGAAAGGAAACATTGTTCTTAATAATGAACAGAATTATACGTGTAAGGTGTTCTTTTAATGTGTGGTTTGACGTCGAAGAGGTTATATTGTAGTTGTTATTATTTTTACTCGACCATTAAGCCAAAACTACGTATATCAATCTAGCAGTCTATGTATGAACAATGAACATAGACTATAAAAAATATTATGATTATTATAATTTATTAAAATTAAGTGTCATGAATTCCTACCAATAAAATAATATTAATGTGAAAGTTAAGAAATATAAACCACTAAATTAATTTAGGAAAATTTTTTCACACGAATAGGATGCACCCTGGATTACAGTATAGGTAGTCGGAAAAACGAGGACCAAACCACGGAGCGCGACTAGTTCAGATATAAAGCGATCGAATAACAAGCAAACAATAGACGGTGCATCGAGACTCAATAATGAGGATCAGTAGTAATCCCGGACAGTCTCTCTAAGTCCAAAGATATTAGCACGCTAAGGGTTCTTAGAACAAATGTTTACGATTCCCATGGATGTATATTTCTTTACTAGTACTTAACTGCTATTGTTTTGAATAATTTAACTATTTACCCACGTAGTTTTTGGTCTTCCCAGGAAAAAATTTGATTGACTTTTCGCATCTAATGTCTGCACGACATAATTCAAAACATTCTTACAGAAAATTGATGTCAAGTAATGGCCCCTGATTAGATACGTGATTGCGTTTTGTTCTGTAAGTGTGAACTACGGAAACTCTAACCCGTACTCCGTCCTTTATTCTTCTTAAAATGGTCTGTCACGCATTCGTGAACCAAGAAAGCTTTAAGACTGTTCTGCTTTATGACAAACTCCTTCAAGGGTTCTGCTGCCACAGACAAAGTTACTGTTCCAAACCGTAGCTACACAAACAGTCAACGTCTACTTCTCTTTCTCCACGTTGCTGACCATTATGAGCTCCGACCTCTTTTCTTCTCTTTAACTTACTTCTCAAACTTCTCTTAGTACTTGCAGACCCTGCAGACATATGCTAGAAAGGCGAGTGACTTCACCTAACAAAACAAATCGGTAAACACACTCATGCGAAGACAATGGCACCTGTCAATCGTATTACGATTGGATCGCTAAGCAGACAATGGAGCACATTAAACGCCGTCATCTCCATACGATCTCTGTAATTCCAACACAGTAATTCAATGGTCGTTATTTGTAGAAACCATTGTGGCCGGGACAAAGCTAAATAACAAGAATTATCCTCGCTTTTAGATTTTTTTCCCCATTGTAAAGGGAAATCTGTTCTTGGCTCACAATGGTCTATTATTAAAAGCACTCGAGATTGACTTCACTTGGGCTTTTTAGAGTAGGCATATCTATAAAGAATAGATTTAATGTTGGGGCTATTTAATTTTCGTCCGCTTCCTTGCTTCAGTATGCATCTCATTTGTCAGAAACGTCAGAAATAGAAGCAATGAATAATTGTATATATTAATGAGTATTTTTGGAATTGCTTACAATTCGAGTTACAATTAGACTTTGACTTTGAATTTTACCTTGCCTTTCATTTCCACTTTGAATTTGATTTTCACCATCACTTTAAATTTGCTTTTGCCCTTGCTTTTGACTTTGCTCTGATTTTGCCTTCGACTTCGACTTAAAGAAGTCATCAAGATGATTATGGAGGGCAATATAGGACTTCTATTTAAGGGAATTCGCTAATGAGATCATTACAATATTTAGAATATCTTTCGCTTAACACCCAGTAACATTACATTTTAAATTGACATTTGATTTTGCTAAATAAGAAAACTAAGAAAATCCAACACCAAGGATAATTGTAAATCATCAACTAACCGAAATTACAGTAAATATTGGAATTTTCTAAACTTCTTAAAACCGCTCTTGTTTGACTTGAGGTTCCTTAATTTATCACGGTAAGAAATTTTGCGCTAATTCTGTGAAACTCCGGAACTTTACCAATTAAACTGGCTTCGATTTATATTTCTAGACGATTTTAAGACTTGGCACTAACAAATAATTATCGAATAGTAAACAATATTATCTTAAATAAACGTAATAATTTTAAATAGGTCATTGTCAACTTTTATTCATAACTAAAACCCTCACAAATGATATTGTTTTCTATTATCTAGTGATGTAATTATTATAAACATAGATTATAAATATTATATGCAATAGTTTTTGATATTACCTACTTCAACAAACAAAGGAAATTAGGTAATTAAATTAAATTAAGTATTTGGTAATTTGAGTAGTTATAAATTATCGGAGCAGATGGACGAAAAGAATATTCAAGGTAGTGAAAACTATTATAAAATTAGTTAATTAGTCGAACCTCCTTGGTTTATTACAATTGTGTGGCATTTGTCAGCTGCTATAAAAACTTCAGCATTGTAAAAATAATCACATATTGGATTATTTGTAATTGAGGTGAATATACTTACACCGTTATTATAATACTCTGAAGATTTACTTATTATGAACCTAAGAAAGAGCCATCATGAAGCAAACAATCCCTACCTCGGCATCACTACGTCGAGCGACGTCGTAGTACGTACTACGACGCGACGTCACTACTGCGACATATATAATGTGTTTTATTTTCTACAATGTTTTATATATAACATTATACTATTCATATATATAATATAATATTATTATTCATATACATAATTCATCAACATTACACTCATATCTGGTCTTGATCCACATTTGCACATTAATTTGAAATAGGTGAATTTTGAATTGGGTATTATAATACCTTATTATTATACCTATTAAGTGCTAAAAGAAAAATAAATATTTTTATTGAATTAACATTAATTAGATTGTACCATATT
>JADANM010007051.1:2287427-2303689 GCA_026213755.1 Eurema hecabe | reverse complement strand
TGTTCGTTGCTAAGCAACAGTTAATCTAGACTCTAAAGGGCCCTCGCTAAGTAAACGGTAATTGCGTCGTCCGTCCGTACGTTGAACAAGGCGCATTTCGCTGAATTTTTCATTCGAAACGTCTCCAAGTGACAACAGGGTACAGACAGACACTCCAGTTAATGAGACTCCTAATTCGTAAGTCGATTTAACCAAATTCTTTTGTGAGTGAATAGCCAATATAAGCTGATGTTGAATTTCTTTATATATATAAATATATATATTTATTTATTTTTATAGGCAATTACGACTACTTAGTGCAGTGGTAACACAGTTTCTTTCTGAACCATTGATTGTGGCTTCGATAACTTAATGGAAAAAAATATTTATAAATATCTATAATTTAAATTTGTGGTCTGGGTGTTGTCGTGTATTATGCGTATGCAATTACAAAAGAAAAAAATGTAGGTATAAGTATGTTATATATCCGTTAGGTTAGTTGCCATAACATAAGCTCAAGATACAAAAAATCTTAACATTTTTTATAAGATATAGTGGCACCTTGACTCCAGATTTCTTTGTAATGCGACCTTTAGTTTTAAATAAAAGCGTTTTAGGATAAACTAACAGTCTTATCATATTAATTATATCAGCATCATAATAAAAAAAATGTATTATCGTTGTTGTAACAGAAGTTAATACAATATATACGAAAATATCCATGATGTCTTTATAGGAAACATTCGTAACTCTAAGAAAAACGAAGCAATTATTTTAAATATTAATTCACGGGCTAGTACCAACATACTTAATTTATTAAGACGCTTTCAAAAACAGATAACTTTGAAGATTAAATAAACAAACATAAAACGTAATATAATTTTGGCGAAACATCTACAAAGGGAGAAAATGAATTAAATTGTATCTTAGATAATATTTTGATGTACTTACGAATTCATCTAACAAATCTATATCATTACAAAGAAGATCAAAATAATTTGATTTCATGGTTAATTAAGCGTGTTAAATGAAAAGTGTTTTGTTTAACTAGTCACGCCTCGCTGTTTTACTCGCGTAGTTTCTATTCCCGTGGGAATTAAGTCAAACTTCAGTCAAATACGTTTAACAGTTTTTATGTAAAATAATAACAGACAAAGCCGCTTTATAATATTAGTATAGATTATATAAAACATTATGATACACCACTAAGAACTCCATTACGACTTTCCCAATTTTTATGCTCTTTGCTTCCTTAAATAAGCGAAAAACGAACTATCAAAGCAACAGTGAACCATAAGTCGTAAGAGAAACCGCGAAACACAACTTGTATTTGCATCAACGAAATTTTCTCCATAACAATAACTCTTGGATCGCATCTGCAGACCGCAGTATCTAACATTGCAAGTAAATTCCGAATCGCGAACAGCACTGAATTTAAGATGTACCACACTATTTTATTATATGATATAACTCATGGATTTGTTGAAACGATTTAGGGCACGCCACTGAGCTAATAATAAATTTACTATAACTGTTTATGTATTTTGTTTACCGAATTCTTATTTTTATCGTCTTGAAATCCTATTCTTAACAGTTAATCAGTTCTTGGGGTCACCCACCATCTTTTACAAAACTATCATGTATCAGGAACGTTTCGTTTCAAGCTTATAATAAGATTACTCAGATTCGTACCATGACCTCTATAAAACAATAATGTTTTAATCCTGCTAAGTAATGTAAAAGAACCAATGATTGTCTAATGTATATTACCTGTATTAGGAGAAAACGAGATAACCATTAACCAATCATTTTTGCATAGCGTCATCACGTTCGCACCAGTGTTCCGAAACACGCACTTACCGTTAAGTTTTGAATTTCAACTTAATATTACAATTACAAATATACCTTATCGTCTAAGCACCAATCATATTGTATATTTTTCAACTACAACAATCAGGTTAGAGAGCAGAAAGAAATAAACATTTATTAAAGAATACAGGTAATTAAATGGAACAAAAATAGTTTTTTAATCGTTAAAGAACATCAAAACAGTAACGAATCGGCCATATATTAATCTTTGGTTCCATAAAATACTCTATTTTTATTCCTTGAAATGGTGAGACGAGCTGGACGCCCTCCTGATGGTAAGAGAAACGCCAGCCCATAACC
Organism: Eurema hecabe; assembly: GCA_026213755.1. Taxonomy (NCBI): domain Eukaryota; kingdom Metazoa; phylum Arthropoda; class Insecta; order Lepidoptera; family Pieridae; genus Terias; species Terias hecabe. Next base: position 2,301,541 of record JADANM010007051.1, on the reverse strand, counting down.
AATGCAGTGCTACCCGGAACTTTGCTCCGGGCAGGGGTGCACTATATAGTACTTAAACACTTTTAATTTACTTAATAGTATATAATGTAATATAACCTTCTTATTCGATTTCCTCAATTCCTTTAAAACCATGAGTAGACAGAAATGTTTTAAAATTTTCTGTTACTTTCAAAACGAGAACTATTTTCCATTTCTTTCTTAACATATTTTGAATCAAGTCATTACAATACCTCCGACCATTTAATTAACATTTCTAAGTAACAATCCTTAGCAGTGGAGAATCAAAGAAAATCACCGCGCCAAGTCAATTTGAAAAAAAATCTCAAATTGGAATCTGTAAGGACCATCAACATAATTATGGTGACTGATAAGAAGGATTTACTGCTGCGACAGTATCTTATTATAGGAGCGAGCTTCCAGACATTTTTACAGTGCCCTCTAGGTACTCTTGAACAGAGTATACACTGAAACGTTGACGATGCCAATTCGACTAAGTTGTTACTAAATTTTGTAAGCTTCCATTGTAAAACCCAAGAAAACAAAACCTTAATAAATTGAAGCCAAATTTCTTTGATGTATAACTGTAATTAATAAAAATATTTGTTGACAATCGTTCGGTAGTTTTTGGGAAATCCTAAACATACATTTCTACACTTCTCATAAGAAGAATTTTGATTTTATGTATCTAGTCTTCAATTTACACTAATTACCTTTTTCTTATTGATTGGCTTTTCGTAATCTATTTGGTATACTTGTTTGCTGTATTTTTTGCTCTATGTTACCTATTCAATGTTCAAAGTTAATAAGTGTGTTTTGGACACTATAATAATAATAATAATAATAGTTATTTGTCTTATAAAATATTACAGACATCTTAAGTAGAAAAAAAAACAAATAATAACATGCTGCTAGATGAATAAAAAATGTGATTCTGTAAATTTCAAAAGTTTGCGCTCTGCCTCTTAAACTAGGACAACCTGTATTATAAGATGCAAAAAAAAAGAAATTATTTAAGTAAAAACTTATTATTTAAGTTTAAATAGTAAATAATGCAAGAAATATCAATTATTTTCACATAACAATTACCATGATGACGGTAAAAGAGCCAGCACACGAGTCTCGGCTTCGAATCGTTTTGAAATATTCATTTGATCACCGCTCCGCTTTGTATCGCTTTATCGAAGTTTCCAGAAAGGTACTGGAAAATTCGAATGGTCTATCTCTCTTTTATGGATTAAAACGAATGGATTTGTTAGTATTTAGATGCAATAAATAACAACAGTATAGGAAATTATTATAATCAATTACTAAAGCATTTTAATTATCTATGTTAAAGAAGCATTTTCTGCATATTTATAAAATATATTGAATGAATAATATTATTTTGCGTTCCTTGGCGTGATTATCCAGGTACTTTAAAATGTATGTCTCAAAAGTCACCAACTGAAACGCGAGTCGCGAAGTGTCTTTTGGGGAATGTCGGTACGCAATTTTCACTTATTATAGTACGCGTCATTTATGTTTAGCGATTGACGAGAATAGCTGCGCATCGGTAGAATCGCGCTCGTAATTGACGTATTTGTGCGAGAAAGACAACACGACTGGGACAACCAATCAACGCTCGCGCACCTGACGATCACGCGCCCCGCGCGCCGCTCCGCTACCTCGATACCTTATTTTGGACTTCTGCGCAGGTTTCGTTCAGCGCTAAAGATTCGTGACGCGTACTATACCTTAGTCTTACTTATTCAAATAACGGCTAGTATTTTATAAAAACTTCGACCTCTAAAGCAATAAAGGCTTTGAATAAAACAAAACTTATCAATATCAACAATAAAGAATGTTATGTGGGAAGTTTATACCGTAACTAGTATTTATTAAACTCGGTAATATTTCCCAGTTGTGAACCGAAACACGTCCCGGCCAAAGTAGGTGAAAGACATAAAGTATTTCTGCGATAAGTCTAGCTTTGCTAAACTGACTTTAGATTTATTTAGACCATCGTCTTTCTTCACGGAACTTTCTACTTTCAATACTTAGTTGTACGTACGAAGTTTTGTGGAGCTGTTTTTTATTCACAGTATAACACTGTTGGAGATATTTTAGAGCTTATTAAAAACTAATATATTAAATATAAAATGTCTCGGAATATTTTAGCTTAATGCTCGCAGGAGACTGTCTGCTTTTTAAATATAAATTAAAATTAGATGTTGTTACGTACATTAATAATTATTTTCCCTTTTTTAAAAGAGCAACTGCTTGTTGAACTTGTAGTTTGTAATTCTATGTAATACAATAACGATTCAAAAGTGTTACTGTATCCTAGTTGAATCAAGATATCATTGATTTTAGCTCTGAATGATACGTGTATTTTATCGTTAAACTGCGTATAAATTTAAGTGGACGAGTCCATATCCACAAACTTCCAGATTTATAATAGTATAATACGCGTCACGAATCTATAGCGCTGAACGAAACCTGCGCAGAAGTCAAAAATAAGGTATCGAGGTAACGGCGCGGCGCGCGGGGCTGCGAGCGTCGATTGGTTGTCCCAGTCGTGTTGTCTTTCTCGCACCAACACGTCAATTACGAGCGCGATTCTATCGATTCGCAGCTATTCTCGTCCAACGCTAAACATAAATGACGCGCCCTATACTTAGGTGACTAGCTCAGCCGGTCACATTTAAACGATATAAAGGAACAAAGAAACACAGATAAAATGATTCATAAAACTTGTCTGTAAATTGGTCATCAGCTACTCGTGTAAACACGACGTGTTGACTCATACCGTACGCAGTCGGTTAAACTTATCTTCATTTACTCAGGAAAGGATTTTACGTGGGTGTAAATTTTGATAGTTTTTCGTTCGGCTTTCGTGATGGTTATTTTAATTTTACGTGATCGTGAATTTTATGATGCTTATTTTGTGCGTGCGGGGAATAGTAAGGAATATATTATTAAATCCCTTGTTTTGATAGATTAAGTATTTACTATACTTGTAGTATGCGTATGATATGAAGCCGTAGAAACTGCCTTCCGAACCTTCGAATGTTTTGTAATACCATGACGATTCAAAAGCGTCACTTTATGTAGCCTAATTTAATAAAGATACTTTTGACTTTGCCTTTGATTTTGACATACTATAAGAGGAGTGATATTACTAGGCATGCCAACTAATGAAAACTGATCAATACCCAATAACTCCTGGTAAGATTTCACCAGTGTGCTGCCGACCTTTAAGTGTGCTACAGGATACTTTTTCCTCTCAATATAGGTACGCATACTTGATATTTGACTACTAAAATAACGAATTAACATTAATTAATTGATTGTAATTTAATCTTGTAAGTGTTTTGGTTGTAACACCTGTTAGCTTTTAAGATGAAATGATACATAAATAAATAAATAGAAGTCTTCATTACTAAAGGTCATGTCCAGCTTTAATTGCTTACACGATGTACTTCTTCAAGTGCAGATACACTTGAAGATGCGGTCTTTAGCGGTTTCCTAGCTACGCTTATTCGCACGGCGATAAGCGTCTATAAGGTCTCACCAACTGAATAGGTACTAGCTTACAAATTTAGATCAAATATTATTAATTATGACGGTCCTGAAATATAGAAAGTTAAGACCAGATAGACCAATTTCATTTGTTTGTTAAAATTTACCAGGATATTAAATCTAAATAATTATAGTATGTTTTATCACATGCAAGTATAATAATAGAAACATGTTAAGACAATAATATTATTGTGAGAATAATAATAATCTTTGTTCGTTAATTCCTTTAAGTTTTAGATGAACAAATTTGTATAGTCTTTAAATCGTATCGAAACTAAATTTTGACTGTTAAATGTTTGTTCAAGAAACGAAACGGTATTTGAAAGAGTGAAATAAAGTCGTTTGAGGCACCCCATTCCGTAATTGATGTCTGAAATTCGACCGGCAGTAATTTCGTTTGGATTCAATATAAGCACTGAATGTGGCTTCCTCTCGACCTAGAAACTTGAAAACGAAAGCTAGAATTGTTTAGAAACTATTGGTAGTGTATGATATTAAATTGGAAAATGTGTTATGTAGTGTGGATTACATATTAAGATTAGCATAATACAATACGACTAGTTTAAAAAGCATTTATAGTAAAAGTAAATTTATTTTTGTCAGGGTTATAATGTAACCGTCCTTTCAAATCTCAACAAAATTAATAGTGTATAGATAGCAATGATATTATATAATAGATATGTTATATCCATACAAATCTACCGATAAAAGTGTTTCGCACAGCAGCGGCAGCACACATACATAAAAGCCAAAACGAAAAGACATAAATGACAAAACCAACAAGAAAGAAATATATAGTTAGTTTTGTCGTCCTAATTAGGATGTTTTTGCGTCTTCAAAATCTTGCGCTTATAACGTTTCTATTTATTCAATATAATATCATTGATAGATAGATTAACAGCCTAAACTCTTACTAGTCAAAATTAAAAATGATTTGATTTTTAATATCAGTTGGATTTTAACTAAATTAAACAAACAAAAACAATAAATAACAATACCTACTCTGTTTAATTGAATTCAGAATCGCATAAAATGATATAAAAACCTTTATCCTTTATCCTTGTCAACGTCCTCAAAACCCGAGCGACGTCCAGCGGAAAAATGTATACATTTTAAATTTCAAAACACGTGTGTTTCGAAAGAGAAAAACCACAAGCCGTTAACAAAACGAAATATAAATAAAGTGCGGAAAAAAGTGTGTCGACGAGAAATGGATCGCTCGATGGATGTGTTTGTGGATATTCAAAGCGAATTGTCACGCTGCTGATGAATTTGGCCATTTTTGAGGTTAGGTTTTGCGCGCTTGAGACTAAAAGAGGGTATTTATTTAATTAATTCTTATAATCATGGAAAATATATAACCCGTCTTTCTGTACATTACATAAGGCTTATTAAAACATATACTAGGAAACTAAATTGTCGTAATTGCAATTGGAAATGTACTAATCATGAGATATTGGCTTATTTACGCAAATTTCATTGACCAATTGAGCTAAAATTTTGAAGACACGATTTGTTTGGATGAAAAAAAAGTGACGTGAGTTTACCGAATAGCTGTAGCCTTTTAAAAATACAGCAATAAACTTTTATAAAATATAAATTCTACATCGCTTTCTCTCTTAATTAAAAATGTAATGTAATCCCTAGGAAAAATATACCGTTTCATACACTGATAGTAAAAAATACACCAGCTTAAATTGATAACAAAGAAAATAATATTGAAATAATTACACTGAATAAAAACTATTCAATGGAATTATTTCAGAAGTATTTTCTAATGATCCTCGAAACATCTATTTCATTTAATAACGTAATAGACTAGTATTGTTCGTATATATAACTTATTTAAAGTCGTCATCGTCGTCTCAGCCGCTGGACGTCCACTGCTGGACATAGGCCTCCCCCTTGGACCTCCACACACACCGGTCTGAGGCGACCTGCATCCAGCGATTTAAAGTATAGGTGATTAAAACTGTAAGTGAAATCGCTTAATGGAAAGTACGGGTTTCTGTAAGATTGTCAAATGATTTCACCAAACGATCAACAAACAATTGTATAGACTTCTAGGGTCTTCGTTTTGCTGGATCCATTGAGTATAATAAATAAAAAATATAAACATCAAATACTTTAAATAACATAAAATTTCCATTTTAAGATCGTCGAACTGGGCCGTACCAGTCAGCCCTTGGGACACGATGGTATTAACCTTCATTTAAATCAAAGAGTGCGTGATCCTCCAGTTGAACAACTGACCGGCTGTAAGGCCCCAACGATTCGATGTCGAGAAGTTGAGATATGCTTGTTCTGGAAAAAATATCAGTGCGATTTGAACTCAGCGCATTACTAGCAGTCGCTTGTATGTTTTATATAAAATTTCGGAAAAAACGGGAACTCTTACGACCATGTAGCACTTCTCAGCTGTCTTTATATAACACTTCAGATGTGTAAATTTTCTCAAATTCTTAATAATTTAATTACAAAAAAAAACTCAAGACTTAATAATAATGAGAGAAAATTTAACTCATGCTACGTTAAATAAAGTGTATTTTCTCTATTTCCTTTTCAAATCTCTCAGTGCAAATTAAATTTTCCGCCCGTTGAGTTTTATTGTTACAAATTATGTTTACGTTGTAATTCGTGTTAGTGAGTGTGGCTGTTAATATCACCTTACCGTGATTTAAATGATAAATAAATGTTATTCTCCCAACGGACTTCACACTCGGAAGTGGGAAGGAAATTGTGTATGAAGTAGGTACAATGTTTATAGCAAATCTTTATGTATGTATGTTCTTATGTTTGTTTATATGTTTGATATCTGGAATGTACCTACACATTTTCTTTACATCAGTTCTTCTAGCTAGTAAGCAAGTACCTAATTAAAGTTTTTAGCAAAATTTTTTTAGGGACAAAAAACACAGATCTTGTTTTTTTAGAAAGAAATGTAAATTTATCGCAAATCACCAATGAATCAAACATTAAATATCACGAATGTGTTACATACCTACTTAAAATGTATTCTTACGTTTGTTAAATATAATTTAAATACTAAGATCTTTTTTTGATTTTTGATTGAGTTTCGCTGAATTTTACGAGTAGATTAAACCTTGGATTAATATATATTATACTTTTTATTCTGCAATAATTATAGTAACAGAAACTTAACGAGTAAACTGAAGAGCGTAGCCAGTTTCAGTACAGTATAAACAAGAAATCCTTATTAACTTTGATGTCGCATGAACTGTACAATGTGACATGGTGATATTGCGTTATTACTGGTTTACGACTTGTACCGTAACCGTATTTAAAGCCCGTTTACTGCTTAACCCGTATTAATATTTTACTAAATATGAATAAATCTCAGTTGCAACATAATATTATTTTATGTAGGTACACGCTGTGTCATTCGGTTTTGTCCGAGCTTATTGATTCCACTTGTTCAAAATTTCTATTATTTGAGATGACGTAATTACCAAAAATCATTTAAATTGGTGCAGTAATTTAAGCGTACATACAAACATACATGGACTATCGAAATAATTAATTTTAGAATCACTAATATGATTATTTAGTTTAGTAGATAAAAAATATACAAAAAAATAACAATAACAATTGTACATAACACAATATTTTGTATGATAATATACATTTTTTCCCTACATTTTGCTTAAAAAAAATAAGAACATGAATCTTACCATTCCCTTATAGGCCAGCAACACACGCTTGACAAGGCGAATGCTAATGTGTCATTTTGATCTCTTAGTTGAAGCGTCACCTCGTTTGCCCCCTTACCAATATAAATCACTTAAAATTTCCTATAAAAAAAGTTTCTTTAAGTAATGTCCTATACATTACTTAAGGAAACGCTCAGAAATCACTGAAATCGGACAAAAGGTTACTTCAAACTATAAATCGCGACTAACGACCTTAAGATAAGAACATTTTATATGTTCAAATTATTTATACATCATTATTTTGGCAATCTATATTACATGTATGGTTGTATGTATTATTAAAACACTAAATAATCTAAGTTACTGTACTGATTTTAATACATGAGGTCTTAATAAAATGTAATTTTAAGTTCTAGGTAGCTTTAATGAATTCAAAATTTTACCTGATGGAAAGTGGCCATCTCTGACCATGAACATTCGCGGAGCTTGACAACTCTGGAGATGGTTGCCGGCCTTCTAGAAAGATGTACGCTCTTTTCTTGGAGCACCCTAAGTTTAAATAATAATAATAAAAGCATATACGGTCGAATTGAGAAACCTCCTTTCTTTGAAGTCGGCTAAAAATGATGGTACTTTCTAAAATGGCGGAAAACCCTTACGTCAGACAATACTACCCCATACATTACGCACGGAAACGCTTACAAAAGTCTCTATAGACGGACAATAGGTAACTTGAAACTATAAATTGTTGGCCCTTCGATTGGGGAGCATCATTTCCTATCCACTAATCTGTTAAAGTGCTTGCAATTTCACGTTCACGCAAGTTCACGCTTCAACGCTGGCCGTCTTTTGGTTAAAAGAGGTCTTAATAGAGATATATTATTATATCGAATATATAATCGATATCTTTCTCTGTAATGTTTTTTGCAACGAAAACATACATATTATATAATTATTAGATAAATTTATCAGGGTTAATAAGTAAAGTTTAATCTTTAAACGTGTCTGAAACTGACCTGAAGGTTTCCTTGAAAACTAAGAATCTACAAAATACGCTAAAAACGAAAGAATACTAAGCATACACACTACACATGCATAACACAAGAGATACAATAGGATTTCTCCAATTAGGTAATACTATCAGGTTCGGAATATAGATTTTTTTGCTTTGACTACAAACCATAAATTGAGTTTACCTATTAACCACCACACAACACTATAAGACAAACATGGCTCCCTTAGCTAAGGAGTCAATGTCCCCCATAATTCCAATTTGAATTAACAGTGAATCCTGAGCATAAACAAAGCATCTTTATAGCCAATAAAGGAGCTAAATAGTTTTTTATCGGATGTTTTATCTGCGTTTCTCGTCGTTTGTCACGTCGCCGCTGCGTTACTGCGTTCCGCTGTGTTGGTCACGAATGATCATGAGATTAGTTTTATAAATGATCTTCGGTGACAAATCGTCGGAAATTTACAAGGGAAATGCGATACCGTTAAAGGCGTTGAGACTGACATGTTTTTTTGGGAATATCGACGTGTCTTTTGGTAGGATTTTTGTAGAACTATTTTATTAGGAGGAGCTATACTGTAATGTCGAGACATCTTGTCATAAATATAATTAAATTGTGATCTTTTCTTTAAACCCGTTTCCACTTTTTAAGCGTGTGACATTTGCGTGATTGTGCTATTCTTCTAACTTACTTGTCAAATTATAAAAGTTGCGAGTGATATCTACCTAGCAATAGAAACTATTAAGGTATAATAATAAAATATTAAACAACTATAACCTTAAAACGTAATGTTGATTATGTTAGTCGAAACTAGAACTTGGTATATCTACTAGCTATCTATACAATATCTACCTATTTAGATTGTTTCATCAGAGAAATTACGACAGATTCTTCAAAACTGACCAGTAATTTAGATAAAACTTCAAAGCCCACTTACATAAAATACAAAAATTATAGCCCTTCGTATGCTACACCGTCGCGTCGTCAGATCAAAAGTACACAGCTAACGCAAATTTCGTAAGAAAATAACCAGGCAAGGAAAATCGCTCTAATTCACTTTACGAATAACTTCAAACAGCCATTCAATTTGTATATAACTTAATTTCGGCTCCATTAACAACTAATGGGCCGGCACTTATAACTTCTGACACGATTAGCTCATGATTTTGCAAATAAATAATGTAGCCAAGCCAATAATGCCTTTTTGAATTTCCTTTTGTGGAACATTCGAGAGATTTTGACTTGGTCACGATTCCTTTTAATGTTTAGAGTGTTATATTCTTTAAAAGTAATTAAAAATCTTTCAGCGGTTGGTGTTTAAATTGTGATGACGTTAAGAATTTTAAATCTATTTTGATTCAGTAATTGGTTGACGCTTTAAGTTAAGAATTCATTAAGTCAATATTAACCTTTAAGGTATATCATAAACCACTTTTTACTGAACCTATTGAGGTTAAGTTACAAACAACAGAATGGTGCAATTTTGAATTTTTTTTTTATATTTAAATATTATAATTATAACGTAATAAATAAAAAAATATAGGTATATCACATTAAAAGTCCCGTTATACATAGTATACTTACATCTATTTAACTACGCAACGCATTTTGAGATTTAGTAAATAATATAATGTTATTACATTCCCATAGGTATATCAAATATCACTTAATGTTCTTTTTACAAAAATAAACATTACATATTCAAAAACATTAAGCCGTTAATAGTATTAACGGTATAAATGTGTTCATTAATATCTCGAATTCAGTACATTATAATGAAAAACAGTCAATGTAGCCGTCATTAGCAATAATCGTCTTAATTAATAACGCCTAGGCTTAACGCAAACATAATACCAAGTGGGATCGCATGAGCCGAAATTAAGCTAGATAAACTTGCTTATCGATTAAGCCTGGCTTTGTCTTCAATCTATTACGGGTAACTCAATTTATATTTACGCAAAAATGTCTTATGTCTCTTGAAGTGTTGCTATGTATGTATTACAAAAGAAAACTATGTATCTATATTATGTAAGTCGACTGACCTGATTCTTATTCGAGTTGGTTTTTTAACATTATTAGAACCTTAAAACTCAATCTATACATTTGTTAAAATCTCATTGAAATTTGTGGCATTATTTTACTATTAAAAACTAACAAACCAAATAATACAACCAAGGTCTTTGTAATAAAATCAATAAAAAAGTCATTTTCTAAGCAGATATTTGACTCAAATGAATATAAAGGGTTCTATTTAATCGACGTAACTTTTTCAATTGTCTCTCTTTGTAACTTAACTTTTAATTGAGAACTTTAATTCAACTACAGAAACCAGAAGCTCAAACAGAACCTAGCAATTTGTTTGAAAACTTATTTTGCAACTTTATCATTTGAAGTATTACATGTGTCTTTGAAAAAATATTTTTTATAAAAAAAATCATTGTGCTTACTCGTTTAGAATAAGTAAAGTGTTTTGTTTCTTAAATATAAATGATATTTAATCTTTCAAATTGGAACTTTTTGCATATAATGCAAAGTAAAGCCTGTTCATTGCCTGTAAAGACATGTCTTCAGACACAAAACCTTCATTTTCCAATTTATAATAGATCCGTACCTGGATTACAGTAATCTATAAATGGCACGCTTAATCCTGATATAATAGAAAATCTCGCGCGTTAAACTTCTGAAGATAGATCACCGCCAACGGACCAAGAAGTTGCCAAAGTAAAGCTTATTATTACTTGTTTAATGCAACAATCATTAGTCAAGTTAGGGGAAGTTTTTTCCCAACCCCGGGCGTTTCGATGAAATCCCGGTTTGTTTGTAGTTTAACGGTAGCTCGTTAGGACTTGTTGTACAATGATTCGTTTTCTTAAGCGATTATTGCTCGAGTATCGTTAAGAACCAGTGCTTGGGAGTTTAATTTTTGAATTTTCAGCTTAAATCGCGGGGAGTATTTAAAGAACCATTCGTTTAAGACTTCGGCTAATGGAATTCTTCATTAGTTACAGAAGTATCCATAACAAAGCACTCTGATATATCTTGCTGATTTTTTACGTCAAATATAGATTTAAGTAAAAATAAGTAAGTTAAAGTATAGACTTTATTTTATTAAATTGTATTTTTTGTTCCATATCTTACGATAAACAATTTTTAGCTTTGACTATAACTATGACTATTATAGTTTTGTTCAATACTAAGTAGATGCAACTGATTTTAACAGTACACCGCGTACTTTACCACCTTTTTATATCATAGGGAGGCAAACAAGCAGGCGAGCGACCTGATGGAAAGTGGTCATCCCCGCCCATGAACACTCGCAGGGCTTGAGTTGCCGACCTATAAATATAATAATACATAAAAATTACAAAACAACTAAAACTATAAACGCCTACTTATGCAGCTAATACATTTGTCGTCAAATTTTACTGCCAACACCATTAATAATATTACGGGCATTAATTCAACCCATCAACTGCCTAACTACAGTTTGTAAGTGAATAAAAACATCGCCATTACGGATTAAGTCGTCACATTTCCGTACGTCCGTACGTCCGTACGATGGCCACTCTTTGTTCTGACCCGGCGCGGTTATCGCCAAACTTCGTGTATAAAGATTTTATTTGTATTTTTATGGCGTATTTAGACGACATTATTGTGTGTAATTTTATGATTATGTTCCGCGGGCGTCGGGGAGACGTTTCAATTTTGTAGTTAGTGAGGTGTATAGTACTTTAGTAGATATATAATTCTACTAGCCGTTCCCCCCGGTTTTACCCGCGTTGTTCCCGTTCCAGGGGCAATACCGGGATGTAAGCTATCCTATCTCTCAATCTCTAAGTTGGATCGAACTGCATATGGTGTGCGATTTATTATGATCGGCCAAGTGGTTTAGGAGTCCATTGAGGCCAAACATTGTGACACGAGTTTTATATAATATTAAGATGTATACGAGATGTTATGCTTTATGACGTTTACGGTAAATTGAACATATTCTTTGATTGTTAATTATCGATTTGACATAAATAACCTATTACATAAATAAAGCAGTATTAGGGTTAATTAACGATCAAGAATTTTATATTTTAGATAAACAAAAACTGGCTTTTAAATAATTTAAATAGTTGCTCTGAAACAACTTTGTATTTTTTAATAGATTATTTTAATATTCAAGTTTCGCTAAAATAAATTTTAAAATATCTTCAATAGTTCCATAGATTACTCCATACCCAGTGACAAACATACAGATTTTATTTCTTTATTATACATTTTATTAAGTCTAGACATAACTTGGAGCTAAACCAAACAAATCCTCAACAAACATGCCTTTATTAACCTTAAAAAAAGGTTTTCAAGTTACAAGTAAATAAATTCAAAGAAAAAACTCATTTCAAATATTAAAAAGCGGGATCGAGTTGGGGTTATCTCGAGAGGAAATAAGGTTGATTGTACACTTGGTTTATCTGGTTCCGTATAATAAGCTATTTATACTAAGCTAAGCTTTATTTTGCGATCCTAAAATAAAAAAAATAATTTATCGAAATTGTAATTTTGTTTTCTGGTAATACAAAATAAATATTTTTGATCATTCTTTTGCGTCTGTGGTGGCTGTTCTATAAGTTCTACACTTTGACATCCCTATACCATTTTATATTTTTTTATCAAATACAGGCTGGCAATATATCCTCTAAGTTTATAACTATATCATTGTTTATTGGCGAAGAGGGGATTCCTAATCATGAGGCAAACTTCCTGCTTAATTGTTCACGACAAAAAAATTGATTTGTTTTTAATATGTCGCACAACTAGTTCTACAAAGTCATAAATGTTTTTATCTAAATTTTTCAATAGAGCGTTTTAAAATTTTTTTTTCTTCCTTTTCACTGAATGCTATAATGACAGTGGCGCTCTCTAAACTATAGTTGTAGAATTAAAAAATAAATTTTTGAGCACTCAATGCATACTTATAAAAGGGAAGTTTTGACAGTGTTAACTCAATTTTGGGTTTTTGGACATTTATGACTTTTAAGGACTAGATGTGCGATGTATTGAAAAACCTTTGAATGTTCATTTTACATCTAAACCTCTGTTCGCATTATAACGTAATATGTGACAGAAACAATGTTAGCAATTTCCTGAACGCAAACACAATACAACATCACCGCAAAACCATTTGATTTGCAATATCAATTCAAACGCAATTAGTTTAAACTCATTTATATAAAACCGCGAAAAGTTTGATCATAATTAGGTTTTGTGGCTTTGAAAATTGCCACGAATCCTCGCTTAATTTGTTTTCAACGTTATGTTTTTATTACGTGACATGGTTTTTTTTATCATGCCTCTCCCGGATCATTTTACACATGTATATTTACTCCAATCAATCAAATTTTCATAAACACTCTTATTATTTATATTTTTTTTATATACACTTCATATACACTCTTATAACAGTATCATAAAATCACATTTACACGTACCCACATATACAAAACAGTTCAACACCACCTTACTTCACGCCAAAACTAACTGGAATGCATACTATTCCATTTTTTTTTCTTTGGCGTGATACGTGCATGTTACGTATCTATTGGTTATCATTGAAATAGAATACTTGTTTTAATTTAACAGTAACACATCTCTTAAAAAAGGGGTGCTTCAAGAAGAGAGTGTATATCGTTTTAAGTGTTCAAGGCACGCGATGACCACTTACTTCTCACTAAGTTCACTCACTTGTTTGCCCATTATGTTATAAAAAACAAGATAAAGTAAAAAAACTAAAACCCAACTACGACAAAAAACGACGCTGAAAAAGTATCAAAGTAACCCATGAATACAGGTAAAGTCACAAGCAAATGCTAGTAATATATAT
>JADANM010007051.1:2276537-2287327 GCA_026213755.1 Eurema hecabe | reverse complement strand
GCTTCTAATGATATGTCATTTGTCGAATTCTGATTAGTGGTTTAGAATTTACGAGGGAACAGATGAACATACATACATACATACATACATACATACATAGCCTGTCAAAATCATAACCCTCCTTTGGCTTTGCCGTAGTCGGGTAATAAATCTCTTAATAAGAAGTCATTTGATAGTCTAAAGCAAGTATTAATTTTGAATCGTCGTAGTATAACAAAACATACTACCAGTCCGGTAAGCAATTAATACAGGTCTGAATCAAGTAGATATATTTGTCCTTTAAAATTAAAAGACATAATAAAAAATAAATAAAAGAAATATCGTAAACAAAAAAGTTTCACTGTCCCACGAGTTGTAAGCAATGATTTGAGAAAATCCGCTTTTCTATATTTTTGTCATTAAGGGAAATAACTGATTTAATTCAGTTGGAATATAACTTATACAGTTTAGTTGTATACAATACAATTTAAAATGAGTATAAAAAGCTATATTAAGTAAGCGAACATTAACTCAAACAAATGACCCAATTTTATTTTAAAAATATCAGCGAGGGTTACAAAGGCGACTCGATGAACCCTCCGTGCGCCGATGAATAGGCGAAAAAATATTCCGAATATTATGGAAAAGTTAAATTTCTCCCCTGAAGCTAATACCCATAATCTTGGCAACTTTTAATAGGACAGACCCAAATTTGACGGCCATTATTCAGGAATACTGAGAGGCCGACATCTGCGAATCTTTATTACATTCGAATCGGCCTGTTTGAGTTTTATCTTGAGACGTCCTTCATTGAATCATTAGGAAATGTAATTATTGTATGGGAGGCGTCTGGAACGTTTAAAGTTCTTTTGTTTTAATTTGAAGAGAACATCTACTTATTAATTTTACTGGTTCTTATCAGAAATAGCAGCGCTTAATGTATCTAAAATTTTGAAGTACCATGACGTCATAGGTGTTTTAAAATTTAGACTGGTCGAATGAAGATATGTTCCAAAAAAAGAATTTTGAGAATATAGTATTAAAGTATAAAGTTTAGTGAACAAGATCTATGTAGTTGTTTCGAAGTAAATATTTACTCACAAACTAAAAAAAAACTTCTATTAAGTAATAGTGAGAAATGTTATTGTTTACGTTTTCTTTTTTCTTTTCGTTCTCGTTTTCTTTTTGTTACACTCTCAATATAAACTGTATCCACCTAAGGGACATACAATCGTACGATAAACAGTTGTACGAGTATACTCCTCTTTATCAAAATAGCAACTTTAGTGACAAATGGAAAAAATTACCTATATAATCTAGACATTTAACCACCCAAAGGTGATAGTGACCACCATGGTTCAAACAAGCCTTTCTTTTTTTTCCTACTAAGAAAAATCCTCGGTATTATGCACCTTGCGACAGGCTAACAGGCACGCTCTAAGACAAGGTTCTAGTAAGCCTAATTTTACCTAACAACATGACTACACAGTACACTATATACTCAAATAGCGACCCGCCCCTGCTTCGCCATTCGTAAATAACCATTTATTAGTAAAGGATTAGAAATGGTCATAGTGGGTTATCTCTAAGATGGTGGTGATGGAAGATGGACAATACTGTAGCACAATATTTTGGTCTATCTTGTAGGGTTTAGCCAGCGTTTGCAATATAAGCGCAAAAAAACGTTCTTATTTACGACATCACATTAGAACCTCTAAATTTATCAGTCTTTCTCTACTATATTATGCATGTATTAATTAATATAACATAACATAAAAACCTTCCTTAAGAATAACTATCTATTAAAGAAAACTGCATCAAAATCCGTTGCATAGTTTTAACGATCTAAGCATACATAAGGACAGACAGACAGCAAGGGCGACTTTGTTTTTAATTATGTAATGATAAACACTAAAACATAGTGATAGTGTATATTGGTGTGTCAAAGTAGTTGCAAGCCTTAAAGGATTAATTTCAAAGCATAATTTCTATATTAACAACTCGCTTTCATCAAGGAAACTAGTAAAGCGTTACCCTCAGGGTTATTACAGGGGACTGTGACGTGACGTCATAACACGTTACAGCATTAAAATGAGATTCTCGTCGTTTACATAAGACAAAGTATATTTTATGTATATACGAGTATATTTATTCAACTAGGCTACATATAGTACAACTTTTTCATCGTCATAGTGTTATAAAACGAAGACAACAAGAGACACTGATTCTTACTTTTGAGTACATGTCCATATGTACCTATGCTTAAATCTTTAAATATATGCAATATATACCAATTTTCATGCGGTTATTTTTAATAGATAGATTCAATTGGTTTATCTGTATTATACATGTATGATGCGTGGGAAGCCGCCAACTATGGGGCCTTGATTTATAAATTCCTTATACAATTTTCTTTAAACTTTTTATATATTAAATACCTAGTTTAATTTTGAAAATCCATGCATTAGATAATTCTGCATAACATTAAAAACTTCTTCTTTGTAAAAATTTTTATATCCCTAAGAAATCTTTCTAGTAAATGCATATTTCACGTGTGTATACTACAAATGCAAACATTGCTACAAAACAAATACAATGTATCTAAATACACTGTTAACATTCAAAGCTATCTCCACGGTATTGACTACATACCATAAAATAAATAAATACCAATAAATTAATTCTTTTTTATATATTCAACATTAGATTCGCTATAGATCTAACGTAAAGGCTACATACATTTAAAGGTAACTTAAATACTGAGGTGCTTTTAAAGGACTTTTAAATCTCTTAAGAGATGTGATTGCGTTACGTTCGATAACTGGGAGCATTTTTCTTTTTACCATCCCTTCTTCAGTCTTCACTTTTGTCATAAATCCTTTATTTTACCCTTTTTTGAAGGCTGCGTACCTGGTACCATGTAAGGTGGTGACTTACCATCTAGCTGTATGAAGCTCAGGCCTTAAAAAATTACATATTATTAATTTCAGTCCATATTAAATAAAAAATTATCCATGAGCACGGGATAGGACAACGTCGAATCAATGATTCAGTTTTTATGAGCCCTGTGTTTCACGAAACATTATATTAAATTGTCAGTAAATTGGAGGCGAATTTCTCAAATCACTTACATGAATGTCTAAGACGATGAAATAATATTATATTATCACTGCCTCGGGAATGCTTTGGGTTATTTTGTTTTTTTGCGTAAGAATGTTTATTGTTAGGCATTTCAAAAATAAGAATATTTTGTGAAAATAATACTTGTTCTTTTAATGTTCATATTTTCTATATTATTTTGTTTTCAACTCTGAATGCTATAATGCTGCGCTGTGCTAATATATTACACATTTATTTCTGTATCTTGAATATTTATAATTAAACGTAACTTAGTTTTAAATTTATAAGCTTACATAGACAAAAAAAACTGAAAACCAAGCTAAGTTACATTTTACCTGTAACTTCCTATATCTATATCTTATCTATACTAATATATAAAGCTGAAGAGTTTGTTTGTTTGTTTGAACGCGCTAATCTCAGGATCTACAGGTTCGTATTGAAAAATTCTTTTTTTATTGAATTGACCATTTATCGAGGAAGGCTTTAGGCTACATAACATCACGCTGCGACTAATAGGAGCGAAGATATAATGGAAAATATTCATCTTTGAGGGCTTCCTTTGCGTGCGCTGCGAAAACGGTTCAAGATACAAAAATAATATGTATAAAAGAATTATTCCTCTTTAAATGATCTAAAAAAAAGTCCGCGACAGTATATGTATATCTTCTAAGATTGACTCACCATAACATAATAATAGAAATAGATCCGATGGGGACGAAGTCGCGAGCAACAGCTAGTTTTAAATAAATATACAATAACATTAAATTTACAATCATTCCAATATAACATGTAATTTATTTTCATTTCAAAACTGACTAGGCAAAGCAATAAAGGTTTTCATGAGGTCGAGGACATTCCAAAGGATCTAGAATGTATGAGAATGTTCGAGAAAAAACCAATTTTAATGGAGAAAACGCGACGTTTACTTTGACATATCCCCATTGAGTCGACAGGACGTTTATGAGTGTGACTAAATTTTGGCTTCCAATATGCTTTTAAGGTAGTTTAGATATCTATATAAAGTGAATATTATATAATAAACGCTTTTATTATTATTAAATTTAATTTATAACTGACATTTTGGGCTATATGTATCTATGAATCTTTTACTCGTGACTAACTGCACATTTTTCAATGTTTTCTTTTTAAGTTATGTCGCATTTAACATTTTAACTATTGAAATATATATAAAAACACGATCACTTCTCAGGTAATATTATTAGGCTTATGTCCCGATCATAGAGTTACGTAGTTCCTTATAATATTGATATTATTGAATAAAATATATACTTAGTATGTATACGATCACTGATGAACAATTTTTATGAGATTACAGTCTTTGAACACTCTTACTGTGGGGTTGCCAGGATAAAAATGCAACACCAACGTCTAATAAATTCAAATGAAAGTTCACTAGCGAGTCACCTTATCTTTGTTCTGATGAAAATAATGATTAGCTAACTAACAGCAAAAAAGTCTATAATGCTACGACACATTAATAATAATAATATTTACCATTTAAATTATCAAATATTTCATAAAAGGCCTTTTACATAATCACAGTATGATACGTTTACATTCGTTTTGTATAGAAAATGCGGAAAATCTCTGTTATGCGACTCACGCTTGGCTCCGGCGGCAGTCAGGTCACGTAGCGACACGGACAACGTCGCATATTTATTTATAAATATATATATTTCGTTCACAATGTGTCGCATATATCCTTTAAATAATCGTAGAATTCAGATTTATGTTCGGAATGAGTTACGTAATTATTATTTAAGACTGCGAAACTTACTTACCCAGTCGGCACTACTTAGAAGGCATTAGTTATCACAAAAAAGAGGGTACCTATCCTTAAAAGGCCGGCAACACACTCGTGGTAGCGCGAGTGCTCATGGGCGGCGCTGATCACTTAACACCAGGTGACGCGCTTGCTCTTTTGCCCACTATTATATATAAAAAAATATAGTATAGAAGAAAGTCGCTATATAGGGATATCCTATGTACATTCTTTAATCTCTAAAAGTTTTTTTAATGGTTAGAAACTTTATATTCCACCCGGGAAGCGGGAACTACGCCTGTCAAAACTGCGAGGCACGCCTAGTCGATGTATATCCATACTAATCCATACTATCCATACTATTCCATACTATTCCATACTAATATTATAAATGCGTAAGTAACTCTGTCTGTCTGTTACGCTTTCACGCCAAAACTACTGAACCGATTGTAATGAAATTTGGTACACAGATGGTCTAGAGCCTGAGATAAAACATAGGCTACTTTTTAACTAAAAAAACGGTTATAAGGGGGAGAAAGGGGAAGTTAAAGTTTATATGAAAGTCCACGCGGACGGAGTCGCGGGCAACAGCTAGTAATATATAAAAGGAGAAACTGACTGACTGACTGACTGACATATCAACGCACAGCCTAAACAGCTACGTAGGCACTTGAAATTTGGAAGGGACGTAGCTTAGGTACTCTAGAGGTGCACTAAGAAAGGAATTCCCGAAATTCCCATGGGAACGGGATTTAGGGGGACAATCCTTTTGTATGAAAAATCCAAACCACTTAAGTTAGACTCTTGAAATTTGGCATGCAGGTAACTTGGTAAACTTAAAGCTTAGTTGCAAGAGGATATTGCAAAATTCCTACGGGAACGGGAGTTAGCGTGGGTCAAAGTTTATATGAAAATCCATGCGGACGGAGTCGCGGGCAACAGCTAGTAACACATAAGTCAAACTTATTTCCTAAAAATCGCTTCGGTACAGCAAACATTCATCCGATATATGTAGCCGGCTAATAATAAAATATACCTTTGGAAATATCGTACGCGTAGCTTGAAATTTTTCGGACGTATTGCACGCCATTCAAGGACTGCTGACACGCCAGGCAGCTATCGACATACGATTTATTTGAAAATACCTGAACTGTAAACAAATATGTTTGGAACTTTTTAGTGTCGATGCGATGTAGTGTTTTTGCTGTTACGTTTCAAATATCAGTGTTCCCAGTTTTTGTTTTTTTGCTATACTTGACGCTTGTTTTTTGTGATTGAAGCATTTCAAGTTATCTCATCAATGGTCAAGTATTCAATGTATATTATTACTAGCGGACTCATGCCCACTTTGTTGGGCATAATGTTAACAATCCTTTTTTATATAGCCTATGACACTCGGCAAAAATGTGGCTTTCTATTGATGGAAGATTTTTTAAAATCGGTTCTGTAGATCCCGAGATTAGTCCTTACAATTTAACGAACACACAAATTTTACTTCTTTTTCATATTAGTATAGATGTAGTTACATTAACTATTTCAACTGTCACCTTTTTTGTGATTCTTCTTTTGTTTTCGTTGTGTGATAAGTGGGATATCCAGATGCGTATTTTTACCTTCTCAACCTTTGTATAGTACCCGTCATTTATGTTTATCGCTGGACGAGAATAGCTGCGAATCGGTAGAATCGCGCTCGTAATTGACGTATTGGTGCGAGAAAGACAACACGACTGGGACAACCAATCAACGCTCGCGCACCCGACGACCACGCGCCCCGCGCGCCGCGCCGTCCCCTCGATACCTTATTTTTAACTTCTGCGCAGGATTCGTTCAGCGCTAAAGATTCGTGACGCGTACTATACTTCCATAATTGTAACGATAACATAAGACGGTAACGCATTCGTGAGAAGCTCAGCTTTGCGATTGATTTTTCTTTAAATTGCTATTGATCTCTCACCATCACCTGAGCCAGTAATTATACCTCTGTTGTGTATTATAGGCCTTAACTCTCAGCTATCTCTTTCGGGACATCGGTCTATCTGAAAGCAAATAACATAATCCTTTATTTAAAGATTTTTTGCACAATACATAGTTCACATACGAGTTTACTACAAGATTTTAATTAAGTTTTCAATATAAATAATAAATCTTAGGATATATTTCATATTCTTCTTCTTTCATCTTCTGTTTACTACCTATATTACAAGGACCTTTTAAACCTTTTAACCATTTTAAATCTTTAAGTTTATATTTCATATCAAGCAGACGTTTTAATATCTCCCCCAAATATAACAAGATAATAATGGCAACTGATTTACGACGCCATATTGGAAGGCCTTTGTGGTGCCGAGATGCACACGTACAGACAAAAGAACACGTTCTCAAAGAGACTCATTCTGGTGTCGTTGGGCTATGAATTCAGCGATTTTGTTTATTTTCTACACTATTGAATAGACTATTTGTGAACGAGTTTAATCGATATATTGGAATGAAGTGAAAATCGATTCTATAAAAATAACCAATAAATAAATGTACATAGAATTACTAAATCTAATTTTAAAAAAAGATTTATAAGTGTCGTACACAAAACATCGGGTGCGAAATAAACCTTTTAAGACATTGTATGTTAAAAATTGACATTACTCATTAATATTTTTTCTCCCATCCGTGCTTTGCATGGTGTATTCTTATCATCTTAGCTTTCATCTAGGATCAGTTATATCTTCGCTAATGACTGTAAACCGAGTCTTCGTGACTCGTGAGCCTGTCCTTATGTGTGTACGTGGAAGAACACCAGTGGACTTTAGTCGGTAATAGCATCATTCTTTGCAAGTCCCATAATAACCGCCTCCTTCTTCCCCGAAGACGAAGTGTCTGTAAAAAAATTTCATTGAACTATTTAGATTACATTATTATTATTTTTTATTAGTATTGTTTCATCCGTACATACTTATACATGTATTTTTTTTTAATTTTT
Source organism: Eurema hecabe (assembly GCA_026213755.1). NCBI lineage: Eukaryota > Metazoa > Arthropoda > Insecta > Lepidoptera > Pieridae > Terias > Terias hecabe. The sequence goes on along the minus strand of JADANM010007051.1, from coordinate 2,279,471 downwards.
CTTTATTCTATTGTATTAATTCGCTTTGTAACTGATTGTGAATGAATTTTTATATTTTTATATGTAACCTATTGTAATTCTGAACGAATAATGTCGGTGCCGTATATGTGTCATGATTGGATGAAACAGGCTCCTGAAAAACAGTATTTACTATCTTGGGAGCCTGGGTAAAATATTTTGTAAATCACCTTATTATGGAAATAAATTATTATTATTATTATTATTATTGATAAAAAATGGAATAGTTCATCATTAACTCTAATCTCATAGCCCCAACCGCCGTTCCTCTTATAAGAGTACGGTTTCTTATTTCCGCTGTGTGACGTCACACTTCCGGACTGATAACTGCGACATGGAAATGTCTATTGTACGGCTAGGTCACGATTCGGCTGAGATTTGGGAGCAAAATGGGTTAGAATGTACCAATGGTTGAACATACTATGAACGTGAAATATTCTGAAACAATAATCTAATCTTATATCAATGAGTATGTTAGTTAAGTAGAATGTGTTATTATACTTTTGTTGTTGACTGAAAAATTTTAAGAATACCCTCAAATTAAATTCGTCAAAAATGTTAAATTTCAAGACGCCTTCATTGTCAAATAATTTAACGTGTCAATACATATTTCGTGAACTGAACCACTTCTGAATTCAAATCGTGTTTTTGCATTAAATTCTGTTTACTATGAGTCTAGTTAGTGAACTTATTTACGCAGGGTCTAGGTGTTTACTCCTTTGACCTTCGACTTCAAAGGATTTGTTTATCGAATATAGATGTACGAAAATTAACATTTATATTATACGATCGAAGAAACTTTTAGTGAATATAAATCTTTGGAATAATATTGGATTTGAACCAACAATTATAGCTCGAAAACATTTGAGTCGATTTTAATGAATATGGTTTCGCTTATAAGATGTGGGGTCATTTACCTAAGGTAAGCTTTACGAATTCTGTTTTTTTTAAAAGGGTTAGTGAGTAAAAATTAAAGAGAAATTTGGCCTATGGTACGTACTGAGTGAAACGCAACGATATCTCTAATACGGCGCCCTTTATTGTAGCCGGTGCAATTCGGACTAACGGCTTGTTTTAGCTAAGGCCTTAAGACTAGCATAAGAACAGAGCTGACGTACGAAATAGTATAATGATACAATAAAAAATGTAAGACAAATAAAAATTGGTACTATAACACTTCTGCCATTTTAATTAATGTAAAACTACATATACCTATATCACAGTTGAATAAATATATTTGACTTAGTCGTTCCACAATCACTTAGGACACATGTGTTACTGAACGCTCATTTGGCAGTTCAAGGGTGACTATCCAGTTTTCCAATTATCGCACAATGCGGCATAATGCGGCATAATGCTTAATATTGAATATTTCAACTACACCAACGCTTCGCACGATCGATTACATAAACTGTACAAGTTCAAAGTCCACGTTACAACTAGCTTCAACATAATTCGATGTGTGTAATGACTCAATGGAGTCACACTATGCTCTGTTTGGAAAACTAGCTGAGTAGATTAAGATCTATTTAATGTTTGACAGGAGTCGGCGTCCTCTCGGGAGTGAGCGGTGTGGACAGACAGGACAGGCCGTACTTCGACGACGTGTCTCCGAGAAATGTCTCAGCGGTGGTGGGACAGTCAGCTGTGCTGCGGTGCCGGGCGAAGCAGATCGGGAATAGAACCGTATGTAGTTATAGGTCGCGTCATTTATGTTTAGCGCTGGACGAGAATAGCTGCGCATCGATAGAATCGCGCTCGTAATTGACGTATTGGTGCGAGAAAGACAACACGACTGGGACAACCAATCAACGCTCGAAATTTTGACTTCTGCGCGGGTTTCGTTCAGCGCTAAAGATTCGTGACGCGACCTATACTTCCTTTATCACTACATAGTATAAAACACAGTCACTTTCTCCGTCCGTTCTATGTACCAATGCTCAGGTTAATATGTATGATACATGCATATGACTGCGAAGCCGGGGCGGGTCGCTAGTTTAATGTATATAACTAAGTCAAAATAAAAAAATCTTATAAACTTGTCGACAGAAATACATATGAACAATCTTTTATCCCCTTTTACCCGAATGCGCGCCGAAGTTGCATATTATGTCACACACATTACCCGATAAAATTTAATTGTTTACCAATGCCAATGTTGTTAGAATTAAACATATATCTATCTATCGCCAAAAATTTCATCAAAATCGGTTCAGTAGTTCCAAGCCGTCATCTCAAACATTCAAATGGTTGCGATATTACGTTCGTATCTGGCAATACGTCTTGCCGGCTAGACTGCGCTCGGCTGACGGATGGCCGGCGTATATCAAGCCGACTGGCGCGGTCATCTTACCGGTTTTATGGACCTCTTAATCAATTCGAGCTGACCTATAAATTCTCACTATTGTGGCATCAACGGATAGCTGTTTATTAATTGTATGGATTCTGCTATATTGGGTACATTTATTGGGTATACAACTACACATTTTATATAGATAGATGAAGATTTTGATTGTTGGTTAGTTGGGTAAAAAATAAATAACTTAAAATCAAAGGTATATTTAGAAATCTAAGACTTGTTATTCACTTGTAAACACATTGTTATAGGTGTATAATAACAGTAAACAAACTTGAAAGTTATAATCATGTTTTCTATAAATTTAAAGAAAGGTAAAAGCAATTTGTGAATTTTTGATTATCCCTTTTATATATGGGAATATAAAATTCTCATAACCCTAGTATGATTATACCTAGTGTTCCTTTATTTCTACATTTTGGACAAAGTATATGATAAACCTATATAATTATATGATAAAATGAAATACAATTAAACCAAAGTAAATAGATTTGTATGTATAATGGTAATCATATCCATATAGGGTTCCTCATTGTAATTTTTTTATAAAATTAAACCTA
>JADANM010007051.1:2231536-2258878 GCA_026213755.1 Eurema hecabe | reverse complement strand
ATATGATATAATAATTAATTACTATCCTATTAAATTAATCGCTTATAGAACATTTTTTCCACACACTCATAATTTATCTTTCTATAAATATATAGCAAAAATAGGTGTAAAACCTTTTGCGATGCGTTAATTATTTAATAAAATTTAAACTCTAAAAGCATATAATAAAGTTAAATGTCCTTTGCAGCTGCAGCGGCGACCATATGGGGCTCTCAGGATGTCTACGTGAAAAAAGGCAGCACCATATCGTTGACATGCTCAGTCAACGTGCACTCGTCGCCGCCCTCCAGCGCTTCGGTGATGTGGTAAGGACCTATTCCTTCACTAGAGTGACTAAATTACGTGAAACGTTAGACTAGTTCTTTGGTCAAAACCTGCTTTGTTTAAGGAGGAATGTGACCATTTTTTTATTAGACTTTAAGTTCTAAACCAGCGTCAAGTAAAGGCCTCTCATCAAATGTATGATTGCGTTTTATTCGATAAAAGACGTAGGCATAACCCTTTTGATGTGATAATTCCTTTCAGTTTCGATAATACAAAGATTGTCGCTTACCAGCAAGCGAATCTTCTGCTCATTTGCTACTAAATAAAGAGGAATATCTAATTTTTATTATTCTACACTATATGTAGTGATTAACCTTTCTATAATTCGAGGAGATCAATCCTTCGAAATATGTCCACCATCAAAATCTAAAAATTTCACGTACATACTAAAATATGGCAGAATCTTTCCATCCAAACCCGATTATATTCGATGAGCTAGACGCTACCCCTAGGGATAGGTCCGGATAGCTCTCTAAACCAATTTATATTTATAGACCTTTGAAACCATGACAAGCTAATATTGCTTCAAGGGACCCAATTATTTATTTACAAATTTTCCAAGGACCTAAGATGTTTTTGTTCAATTTACATACTTAATCATCTTTTTGAGGGATTACATTATTTGTAGGCAGTAAACATTTATGTTGATCGTCGAGCTATTCGAGAAGTAACCATCTTTTGATTAAGTTAAAATGTCTTTTGAAAGGCTTAAACTAACCATTACTAATACTTACACCATTAATATTATTAATAATAACTACACCAATAAAAAACCACATCATACAAAATCATATTAATATTTAAAATACTATCATGTTATCTAATTTTGGATCTTTCTGCAAATGCGTTTTGACTTCTTCTCCAAATGAGAGCAACTACTGGCTGAAATACAGTATTCTCTTTGTAGTTCTAGAACCTTTGAATATTATCAAATCACATTATGCCTATCATTTTTCAAGACAAGTTTGTTAAATTAAAATGCAAATAAAAAAGATTATAATTTTTATTTTCCTTTTATATATTCAACCGTAGGTCCCAAATTATAAATAATGTTGTTTATTTCTTTAGTTTAGTCCCTATATTAATATATGTTCATTATTACTAGGTACCACGGCAGTGCGGTAGTGGATTTCGACTCCCCGCGCGGCGGCATAAGCCTGGAGACAGAGAAGACGGAAGGCGGCACAACTAGCAAGCTGCTAGTTACCAAAGCTGCACTAACAGATTCCGGGAATTACACCTGCGTGCCGAATAACGCGCACCCGGCGTCTGTATCTGTGCATGTTCTTAATGGTAGGTATAGATCGCGTCACGAATCTTTAGCGCTGAACGAAACCTGTACAGAAGTCAAAAATAAGGTATCGAGGTAACGGCGCGGCGCGCGGGGCGCGTGATCGTCGGGTGCGCGAGCGTTTATTGGTTGTCCCAGTCGTGTTGCCTTTCTCGCACCAATACGTCAATTACGAGCGCGATTCTACCGATGCGCAGCTATTCTCGTCCAGCGCTAAGCATTCATGACGCGACCTTTACACTTGAAGGAAAAAAGGGACACTTATTATTAGTAGTAGAATAGTAGTTAAGAAAGTTGGTGTGAAAGTTGTATGAAAGTGTTCATAGGTGGCGTTGATCATTAAGATAAGTCGCCAGCTCGTTTGCTCCTTGAAAAATAGTGTCGTAAAGTTAATATTTCTCGTAGGTGACCAGTCAAAGGTTTAGACTCGTTTTTTCGAATCTAAAAGGGTTAAATCCCTCTCCAATATCCACTTACAAACTTAATAAAATTAACACATTCTAACCACGAAGCATAATAGGTAGAGTCTATAGAACAATTTGTAATCTATTCTATGATGACATCGTAATTCGTATCGAACATATTCCTCGAATAACAGTAAATTCGAACCGTCAATATTCTATCCGATAAATCGAAACTCATTTCAGCGTGCGATTTGACTATCAAATATGTTATAATCTAATGGAACAATTATTATAATTCTCGGGAACAAATATATTCTGGCGTTAATGGAAAACAGAGGCAATGCCATCGGGCATAACACGGGCTTACTCGATAATGAAACGTTATTGTTTTATTGTGATTGGTTAGTTCGATACAATGCGTTTTGGGAGGAAATTTTAATTTGTATTGTTTTGTTGTTGTCATATAAATTTTTGTTCTTTACATGAAGCCTTACATACTAGTCATTATTAAAAGAAGGTCATCTAATTAAATAATTTTCTTGAAATTTTTTATTTATTTACCCTTTATAAAACCAAGGGAAAAAACTAGACAAAGACATTAAATTTACGTATAATAGGCGGCCTTATTCAAGCAAAATATAAAAAATATGATACAAAAGAAAAGAAGTATAGGTGAAAAGTATAGCGACTCCTGACTGACTACACGAAGTATTCCTAGGTGCGTACCTAACACTACTTGATATCTGGACTAATTGTGCACGAAGTATTCCCAGGTGCGCACCTAACACTACTCGTACTACTTCTCGACTGACGTTGCACGAAGTGTTCCTAGATGCGCACCTAACGCTACTCAATCCGCAGGTGAGCACCCAGCGGCGATGCAGACGAGCAACCGCGCGTCGTCGTACCTCACGTCGCCGCTCGGCTGCGCGCTCCTCACCTACCTGCTGTCGTCCGTCGCCTGCAGGTGATCGCTCTCCGCCCTACCTATGAGATGAAATTGTTATTGAGACGGGTTATCTATACCAATATACATGTATATCTGAAGAGTTTGTTTGTTTTTTTCGCAGGGTTAGTTTTACTAACTAAAGTCTCTTGTTCAGAGTAACATGGAGTGTGGTCATATAATTATTCTGTAGGATTTGATTATGGGTACGCAACTGCGGGGCGACAAGTAGATTTTATTGCAAGACTAACGCCGGAATACTGAAACGCAACTTAAAATTAAGTATAACTTAAACCGGTCCGATTTGACAGTTCATCGTACAATTCTATCAAAATTACGAGTCTTAAGGCGTGCTTAAATTTAATTTGCGTATGAGTATTTGGGCGTAAATGTAACGTTAGTCAGTTATTAAGCTGTGATTAATTTTAAACTATTGTGTTATGAAATGCATTCCTTTGAAGCTTTTATTAGTTGTGTTCAACAAAATAATTGTATCAAACATTGTATAAAGTAAAAAAAGATTATTTTTTCTTTTATAAAAGTAAATATTAAAAGTGAATGAATTGTTATTAAGAAGAATCCAGCAACATTAATTGTTTCATCTCTTATCTCCAAAGAGATTTGTAGTCTAATGATTATTATAATGAAAGCATTAGAAAATATTATTACTCTAATTAGGATAATCTTCGAATTCCCACAAGCATTCAATCCTCTTATCGCGGAAGTACGATTAGATCAATAAGGTATTGTAACGGTTAATTAAATATTATATAAAAATAATTATATAATTAATTAGTTAATGTTTTTTTATGGATGAGAATTTTATAAGGGGACTGGATGTGTAGGTTAAGTGTTGGACGCAGTTGGGAAAAATTGAAATTACAATATACTTATAATTTTTTTTCTCATTATAATGCCCAACTGATCAGTATTTAGATATTTCGCGAAGTATTCAGATACTTTGCGTAATGTATAATATCAAAATTATATAGTAAATATATATCTATGGTATTGTTATACAATGTTAGATTCAAATTAAATATAGTCAACATAGGAATATGTATGTAATCGTACCTATATGACGTTTTTCCTAACTGTGTCCCCCGATAGGTAAGTAAAAGTTTATTGTTAACACTAATTATAGAGAATGCTTATGAATCTTAATTTATATAATGTCTTAAGTGCAGCATGTGATATTATTTTACTGATATTGAAACAAATGGAGTGAAAATGTTTTCTATATTCAACTATACCGATTTTACTTCTTATTTAAATTTAAATGGTTCCAATTTTAAGTTAGTTTAATGGTTTTAATAAAAGCTATTGTTGGTAAGAAGATTTCTACTGTTATAGTACGCGTCACGAATCTTTAGCGCTGAACGAAACCTGCGTAGAAGTCAAAAATATGGTATCGAGGTAACGGGGCGGCGCGCGGGGCGCGTGATCGTCGGGTGCGCGAGCGTTGATTGGTTGTCCCAGTCGTGTTGTCTTTCTCGCACCAATACGTCAATTACGAGCGCGATTCTATCGATGCGCAGCTATTCTCGTCCAGCGCTAAACATAAATGACGCGTACTACTAAGTGCTAAGCTGAATCGAACTGGCTTATAATGACGTGGTCAGTAATAGCATCTCAAAGAGCTCTTTGCATTTTGATAGGTTAGACTCCTGCTTACGTCACACAAAATAATTGATTGCATTCTGTTTTCAACTCTTTTATTTTCTTATTTTTCTATTCCTATTAAGGCTGGTAATAAACTAGGCGTGATGGCCTAACACACTTTCAAGATCTGAGCAACGACTATTAAAAACATTTTCATAAAATCTACAACAAAGCTACTCTCTATGTAATAAAATTAAACTTAAATTCTCCGAAAATATATAAATACATAAAATCTTTGTACTAATAAATATGAATACTTAATTCTAAGTGCTTATTAGGACAGGCAAGGTTAAAACACACTAATCAGTTTTGGATCGCAATTGACTTTCCTTAAATGTCGTAAAGCGTAACTTGAGTTTAATTTTTCTGAGTATGTATTAAAAAAAATTGCAAGTTAAAATGCACCCATTGTTTTTTCGCACATCTTGCATTCAGGGGAATGAAAATGGGTTTTGGTTTTATCAAACAAAGCATTCGCGGAAGAGTGTTAAGGTGCCAGTGACAACTTCTCGCTGCTGTAAGAAGAAACCTAGAGGTATTTTGCTTGATAGAAGTCAAACTTAACGCGTCATCATTCCAGTGGCCCGAGTATGAGTTTCCAACCATAAAAAATAAAACGAAGAATTAAACTCGAGTAGCGACAACTACTATACTGATGTGTAGCAACCTTTAACCTATATTTCGAACATAATAACTGATTATCCGTTACGAATTTGCAAAACTGTAAATTGCCATCTTGTAAATAAATAACATACGTAAAAGTAGAATAAATGCGATGTACATACTCAGTTTGTAAATACATTGTATTATTCGTTCGTAGTACTGTGATTAAAATGTTATTTTGTTCTTAGAACAGATCCTAGTCAAATGTAAGGAAGATCTCTTTTCATTGAAATTTTAACGTACAGTTGAACTGTATAAAAATATTACTCGTTAATGCAAGATTGTTCTTAAATAACACTCCAATTGGGATGCAATTACGTTTGAAAAAGTCTAAATATATATACTTAATATGGGTAATTTTTTTTGAAGTGTCGTAATAATTATAGGGTTGACACCTCACATAATAAATAAGCTCTTTGAAAGTAAAATATTACAGGGGAAATAAAAATGAAACCGTTGTAATAAGAGCCAGTAAAAGGCTGCAATGTCCTTTTGTGTGAAGACAATGCGACATTGCAACAGTTTGACTCGTTTCTTTGTTCATCAACGCCTGGAAAAACAATGCTTTTTATTTAAAACACAAACAGAATACGTACTATCTCTAACACCTGGGTAAAGCATGATCCTGATAATACAGTACCCTACAACATTTTGATTTAAAACTAGTTGTGACCTTATAACCTTATACCCTGTAAGCCTAATAATATAAATTCTATAACATGAAATGTGTGTTATGTGTGAACCGATTTTGATATTTATTTTAAATATTTCTTTGAGGTATGGAAGACATAAAGTCGTTTTCGAGTAATACATTGTGTATTTAGACAGTGAAATACAATTATGATTTAACTGATTGGTTAGTATTATACTTTTTCATCTTAAAAGTATTAAGCGGGGATTGGAATGTGGAATGGTGTAAAATAAAATTTTAAATGGAAATAGATTTTTTATTCACGTACATTTGCCAATACTGCTCTATATAACTCTATCTATCTCTATATAATTTGAATCTGATTTTAGAAATATTTAAAAAATATACCCGGGTATATATCTAGACTTTTTCTTATCTTAATTGCACTCTATTGCATTATGTTTATCTAAATGATTTATTTGTAAAAAATTTAAATCGCATTTTTTTTCTACTGTGTCATACCTATCGACCACAGGCTAATGATAAATTAATTTCAATATTACTTTGTATTTGCTCAATAGTTTTATAAGAACCTTATTTAAGTCATTCGTTTTGTAAACCAGAAAAGTGATCTTCAAAATAATTAAGAATAAAGACAAATAAATTTAAAAATTATTATTAAAAAATTCTAACGACTGTTTTTATCATTATAAAATTATTTAGTTTAAATTCGTATTTTCAATTTACGCTTTGGGAAAACTAATGAAAATATATTTCTTATTTACTAGCTACCCAGCCCGGTTTTGCACACATTGTATTATATTAAAAAATTCTTAAAGCTGCTTTAATTTTTTTTTAATTGTTTTTGAAATATTATCCATAGCTATCTCAAGTTGTAAGTGCTACGAAGTCTCTACGAAATAGCTACGCAATGTAGCACTTGAAATTATTAATTTGGCGAAAACTATTCATAAATTTTTTGTTGGAAGATATGACAATATCAGTCTTTGAAATGATTTCTATCAATTTTGATTTCCGTATATTATGTTAACAATAATTATTAGGTTTCTCATAGTATTTTCTTCCAAAAAGCCGTTACAAACAAAAAAGATTGTTATTTTCAAAACTAATTCCCAGTAAAGCGTAAATTGAGAATCAGTTAACTCTCTCCATGGATCTTGTAAATTAGCTTAACATAGTAAGTAGACAATTATAGCTATGTTCCTTAAAGTAGCGAGTTAATTGTTTGTATGTATGTACGTTTTCTAAGCAAACGTCGCTCGTATTTTTGTTTTTGTATTTTGTAAATATTGTAACGAGGTACGGGGGTATTATTAAATAAACATATGAAAATCATTTGTTGGTTTTATCATTTATCTCTTTTCCATCGTTTTGACTTGTATGTATGTGTGCTGCGACTGTTGTGCGAAACACTTTTTTTTGGTTGATTTGTGTAGGTATAACATATTTATTATTTAATATCATTGGTTACCTGTATAGAAAGCAAAACGGAGAAAGTTAGTATTTAAAGGCTTATTTAAAATAACGCGGGCTAGTTATATTACTCAAAATCAGCTGAACTTATTTTAAAAAGTTGCTATATTCGTCTCCATTCTAAATCAGATTCATATCAAACATAATTATCAAGTTTTCGCGAGAAAAATGACAGAACGACATTCGCAAGCAACATAAATGTAAGTCAAAAATATTTACCTTTTTTCCTTAAACGCCTACAATTATTTCTGTTATAACCAGCTCCATTACAATTTCGCAAGCAAATTCCATCACATATGAGAGTAAATTTTTGCGTCATAATTACTTTGGTATAAGGAAAAAATGCTCCCGCGTTGTGTACAGTTAATATGACGAATGAAGGTAGAATGTTCGTTTGTATGTACAAGAATACAAATGTTTTTAATTCGAACTGTTTTCTAATACAATGATATATCACCGTTGTTTTTAGTAGTAGTACTACAAATTGAAAAGTATCTGGACGAGGCTAAGGCATTTTACAAATGAGGCATGGAATTTACAAAATATGAAAAATTTTAAACCCTTTGTCCATATTAAATTGAATGGCATGACATCCTAGCTCACTAAAAAGGTGAAATTAAAATTTTCCTTTTTTGACCCTTGTGTTGTCGTAGCCCATTTGTAAGTTCCATGCTTCAATTTATCAGATTATTTTCTATAATTTAAATATTAAGTTGCTTAGTTTCTGTGTCCTTGTGATGTGGTGCCCTCAACGTGAGGTATAAAGATGTGGCTACCGCTACAAATGCATTGAGTTGTGAATTGAGCTTGTGTTATTTTTTCCAGATTTAACATATAATCAAGCTTTCGTTATCAGAAAATTAGGACTTAAGCGACAACCAATAGTTATTGGACTGGTCTAGAATCCTCCCTTTAGTTCAGAAAAAAATCTTAGTGTTTACATCTTCTAAAGAGAAAATAATTATGTATTCATACGTTATATCATAATATCAAGTAAAGCCACGAGTCAATTCAAGTTTCAGAGTTAATGACCTCGAAAGTCTGCACCCGCTTATCTCAGCTATCAGCAGATTTGAAAAAACAATTTTCGTATTTGCGAAACGCGACATCATATTTCCATGTACCTACCCGTTTTTTGATTATTTTTGTAATACGTTCAGAAATTACTTTTCGTACTGTATACTCGTGTGGTAGGTGAAGAATATATTTTTCTTGTTTCCTGTGTATTAAGAGTTTGAAAAGAAGGCTTTTTGAAATTTGGGTTTGAATTTTTGAGCATTATAAGTCAAACGCAACAAAGCCGAAAGCGTATGAAAGTAATTACCTAATATGTATGAATGTATGCAATATGTTCCATTGTAGTACCCAAAATACTGAACCGATTTTTATTTTAGAGCTACGCTATATAAACTTAGTTTTAATTCTTACGCTATTGGGTAGTAAATAGTAATTATTAAACTTTTTTATTTTAGATTAACAATAATTTATTTATATATTTCTTACTTTAAAATAAATTTCATATCGATGAAATATACGACAGACACTTTATATACGACGTTGCAATATCGCTCATTAATATATTAAACATCTATAAATCATAGTAAATGACAAATACCAAAACTAATAGCCATACATACACATAATATGTCAATACTGTTGTGTTATGTCTACACCCTGTATATCAAGCGAGATATACTCCGAACGGGAAACATTAAAATTCATGCCCGATGCGCACATGAATGATTGGGAGGGAAGGCACCGCCAACTTTTCGTTCGCATTTTCATTTTTGCCGCGTGCCATAACTCACATTTCGCTGCGAAACTGTGAGACGGGAATTTTCGGGACATCCTGTGGCTTCTTCCATATTTCCAGCACACGTTTTGTATTGTATTTTTTTCGGGGATATTTTTCTCTATACAAAGAAAAATATTGTGTAAATAATGATTTAATGTGTTGTGGAATGGTGTTAGGTAATGCTATATCTTATTGACGCCTTGTTTGAAGTTTCAATCAATTTAGTTATCGCTTCTATAGTGACTATATATTTTTTATATGAAGGGAAGGCAAAGGGACTAAGCCCATACAGTCACTCACGTCTTTAGTTATATTTTTATTAAAAAAGGCACCTTGCAAAAAAATTATAAATATTTTTTAAAAATAGGTACGAGTAACGGACAAAAAGGCGCGCACAGCGTCCGCCATTTTGTCCGTTATTAGAGAGATTGTTTAAAACGAATTAATAAATTCGATGACATATATGAATATTATTTAAAATGTTTATTTTAAACAAGACATAATTCTTGTTGCTTAGCAACCACCAACAATAAACTCGCTCGGAATGGTAAATTTTCAACCTGAAATGTTTATCATGCATATACCTTGAATACTGATCCAGGGCCATAAGAGCAATCATCATTGCTAATTACCTTCCTATAATGATTTTTAGTGCGTTAATACGTCGTGAAGGGAAATTACATGAATATCAAACTGCAGACATCTCAAAATCGGACATGACTAGTAACTATACATAAATAATTACATAATATCATTTTTACCGGTTTCTTACCGGGGGTAGGTTTCCTTCCCAGGAGACCGACTGGGTGGCAGACATTTAACTGCCTGAACAGTAATGTGCAAATGTGACTTAACATCTTATGACTCAAAGTGGGGAGCGTCAATGTAGTGCACCCCTGCCCGGAGCAAAGTATAAAAAAAATCATTCCTCAATATATTCTTATACATAAAATGAATCGCCAAGTGTGTTAGTAAGCGTATAACTCGATAACAGTTGAACCGACATACATTATCCTTTTTTTAGATTAATTCTAGATGTACGAGGATGGTTTTAAAGCAAAAGAAATGGTAGACGCAGGGTACAAAGATTTCGGGTAGCATTAGTACAGCATGAACGCTGTCGCGTTGCCTGCAAGTAAATAAATAAATTCAGAATCTGTATTGAGGTTGAAAAAGCTGAATTATTAGGTTGTTTTTTGGGTTTTTGGATAGCAAAAGTTAGCTCTAAAGGATTAAAAATAGTATAACCAAGAAGCATGAAACAACATAAAACATTAAGCACTTACTAATAATAATATGCGCTTAAAAATCAAATTATATATGTAAAGTTGAAATTATAAACTTTTCATACGTGTTTTCATGTGCGAAGCGTACATATTGTTGTTAAGAAATCCTATACTTAGATTGTACGAGTGACTAACGACCAGCTTCGGTTTCACAAAGAAAACTTTTCAGTTTCGCTCCTAGAAAATATTCTGTAAATTTTAACATGACATCATTTTATATGTGAAGTTTTTCATCCTCAAGCTCTATATTGTTACCCTAAATAAAGGTAATTGCCATCCTATTAAATGTATTCTTAAATAAAACGAAGAGTATGTTTATTTCTACATAATATTGACAATGACTTATATGTTATTGTTATTTCAAAGAGTTAGGCATAGGTTAGGTTATTTTCATATTATAGGTAAGGTAATTTTAAAGGTCTAAGTATCAGAGTTTTACTCATTTCCACTTTTCTTGATCCCAACCATCGTAAAGTCCTATAAGTTAAGCATTTTTTTTAAGACTCGGAATCTTTAGATCTCTCTTATTTTTCTCTATTTCTTAAAATTTAGAGTAGTGATAAGACAGTATAAAATATTTTTTTAAAACCCCATTTGGTACTTAAATCAAGACATACATGGCACTTAACTAAATTATATACAAGGACTTCATAACATCACAAGAGGTATTAGTATACAAGATGGTCAATTCGCGTGACTGTAGGTATAAGTAGCGTCACGAATCTTTAGCGCTAAACGAAACCTGCGCAGAAGTCAAAAATAAGGTATCGAGGGGACGACACGGCGCGTGGGGCGCGTGATCGTCGGGTGCGCGAGCGTTGATTGGTTCCCCAGTCGTGTTGTCTTTCTCGCACCAATTCTCAGCGCAGCTATTCTCGTCCAGCGCTAAATATTTGTGACGCGAACTATAGAGATTTAAAGGGCCAACAGATTCATGGTCACCTGGTCATTGTTACTTAGTATTGAGTCTAAAATGATTTAGCTAAATTTAGATTTTCTTAATTAGCTCGAGAGAGAACAATTATTAAGGGTTTCAAAATTGGATATTCAATTATTATTCGAATTTAAAATGTTCTGTATATTATCATATTTTACTTAATTAAAGTGAAAAAAAACTGAACTTATACACCACGTAATTCATTGTCGATGTTTAATTTCTTAGATATGACAATAATTTAAAGTCAAAATCAAAGAAAACTTATATCTAATCAACTGACCAATATTTCATAGTAACTCTACTGAATTGTCACAGTTAAAAAAAATTTACTATGACTAATCAAAGCAATCCATACTAATATTATAAACGCGAAAGTAACTCCATCTGTCTGTTTGTCTGTCTTTCCATCACGCTAAAACTACTGACCCGATTAGAACGAAATTTGGTACACAGACGGTCCAAAGCTTGGGGAAAGACATAGGCTACTTTTTAACTAGAAAAAAGGTTTATAAGGGGTTAAGGGGAGTGGGGGGTCAAAGTTTATATAAAAGTCCACGCGGACGGAGTTGCGCGCAACAGCTAGTATATTAATAAATCGTAAAATCTTTATGGAGCTAAAATGTGTCAATGAAACTTACCACACATATATACAGATAAAATTTTCACGTATGACAATAATAAAACATTTAAAACTCAATAAAGGATCATCCACTGATGTCTCAATCGGACAATAAAAGTGTCGCATTACCGCCCCTAACACGTAGGTCATAAAGATTATTATCCCATCACATAATGGGCCAATCACTGGTCCTTTATCGTCGACATAAAGCAGATATTAAATATGTATGTTACATTGCTTCATTCCTGTCCAATAAAATGCTTATTGTGTTACTGGTGGTTGATTGCGTAATTTTAACGTCAAACAGAGACGTTTCGTTCAGATGCATTGTTACCCTCAAATTTTGTCAATTACTATTATGAAAGATATGTGATTTCGATCTTGGTTGAATATGGTCACAAAAACGGTTATGCTACATTTATGGAAACAATATTTTATTGAAGGAAAAATGAAGTTGAAAATTGGAACGCTGCTGACCGTACTAATTCGAAATTTGTATTGACATTTTCCGTCTCACTTATAAGCTTACCGCTTGCGCGTACGCCGGTACAGTCGTCGATGACGTTGATGAGAAAGGAACAACGAGATTTAACTTGTATTCGTAGAGGTGTAATCTTACTAATATAGGTAATAACTTATGAATAGATACTACTATCTTATTTAAGAAAAAAACAAAGAATTCACGTTAAATTAAATAGCACGTACTTATGAATAATGCAATATTGGATGATTTGAATAATATGCTCAGCTTCGCACGCAAATACATATGAATCACTATCTATTTGAAAAAGACCGCATAAAACAACTTATGCGGTTTGCGTTATAAGGATTCAATCATACTTTATTATTATTATTATGTTATTTATTAGTATTGTCTTCATTCGTTCGTCATATATTAATTTTTCTTTAATTTACTATATTAATTCGCTTTTATAACTGATTAAAGATATATCTCAACGAATTGTGTCGGTGTCGCATGTGTGTCATTATTTGGATGAAACAGGCTCCTGAAAAACAGTTTTTACTATCTTGGGAGCCTGGGTAAAATATTTTGTAAATCACCTTATTATTGAAATAAATTATTATTATTATATTATTATAGGAACACTCAGAAGAATGCGACTTTGTTAATACTATGTAATGACGTGTACTATGTTATCATATAAGAACATAGGTTTCAGATTCATTTGTCTGTAGACGATTTTACCGTTCGACGCTGGCATCAGTCTTGAAGTGATTTCTCGTTGGCAGCCTCTTGAGTCACGTTCCAAGGTAAATCAATTCGCATGTACCGGCCTGTTTGAATATCTGTCTCCATTTCATTGGTATATAGGTAACCTGCCGAAAAGATGACCTAACATTTCTGTTACGTAATATTAAGTACGCAAATAGATTGAATTGAGAAACCTTCTTTTATTAGTCGGTTAAAACAGAATTCTTATCAGTTCTTCATCTCATACATATTTTTATAATAAAAAAAATTATATGCATTTATATTTGGTAAAGTATTTTTGCTGTCTGTACCTATATGAGTTTACAGGGCTTGTTTGTTTGAACGCGTTAACATCATGAACTGTGTGTCGGAGTTTTATTTGTATGTTAAAAATATATTAATAAGGATTACTTTAAAGTAATATAAAAATAATAATGTTTAAGGAAGCTTATTGTAACACAGTGCCATCTAGTCCCACGCTAAGCAGAGCTTGTGTTACGGCACTAGGTAATATGTAAATTACCTATACGAGTATACTCATATATAGCACACCAAGAAAATGCAAATGTGAACTACAAATGCAGTTTTTCACTGTGGTGATCGATCCCACGATCCTCGGCACAAAAACAGTTATGTTACCACTGCACCAAAAGGCGTTAAGTATAACACTAGAGTATCTACTTTTGGTTACGGACGAAAACCAGGTGACGCAGCTAGTCAATATTTTAACAAGTATAGAAAAGCTCCCAAGCCTGTCTAACCCTGACAGTCGTAACAGAGACGCCATTATCTATAAAACTTTTTATTAGGGGAACTCTTTCACTTTATGATCTGTTCTTGACTATTATATTACTATTGGATTTTTGGACACTTACTGTGAAAATTAGAGAGTTATCAGTATTTTTTACTTCACAGAATGAAACCTCCGACGTGTAAACCCAATTTAAATACTATATGACGCTTTAACACAGCGCAATCTGGTCCTACCCTAAGCAGAACTTGTGTTATGGCCACCACGGATAAATAATATACATATATGTCGCAGAGAGTCGCGTCGAGGTATTTGTAGTGATGCCGAGGTAATGATTGTTTGCTTCATGATGACTCTTTCTTAGGTTCTTAATAAGTAAAACTTCAGAGTATCAGAATAACTGCGTATATTCAATTCCAATACAAATTAACCAATATCGCTATTTTCATAATGTTGACGTTTTTATAGCAGGTAACAAATGTCAGTCTCAATTATTTTAAGTTTGAATTTAAACATTGTAATAAACCAAGAAGGATCGACTAATTAACTAATATTGCAATAGTTTTCACTATCTTGATTATTCTATTTGTCCATGTGCTCCGATATTTAATTTTATTTTTTTAATACGTACATATAATACAATATAGCAACACATAGTTTTCACAAAATGCAAATGTGACTGTCGAAATTATTTGACTAGACGTTTGTCATGCAATTATTTCGCGATTTTAACTTACTTTGTTTTTGAGACATAGCTCAAATAATATGCATATTTAATAACCATTTCTTGATATTCAAGTATATGTTATAATATAATAATAAACATTTGCTAAAAGCTTAAAAATCATATTTGACAAATATACAGAGTAAGTCAATTATGACTTTATCGAACACTGAACACTATTTTTTATGGTGAATTCGTGCTATGTGGTAATTCGAAACAAAAAATCAAAGCTATAATGATGAAAATAACCCGTCATTATACTTAATAATCTGTGGATTTGATCGAAGACATTATTTTTATGCCAAGTTGGGGTTAAGGAACTAAAATAACTTTAGTTATTGTTAGCGATCAGAATTCAGGCCTGATATCGCAAATTGTTTATAAAATATATTGGTTCTATAAACAATTATCATTACTTGTAATCCACAGACATACAACGCAAAGACTGAGAAATTCCTTAATAATTGGTCCGACGTAAGTGAAGCCAAAACGGTATATTTATGTAGGTGTATAGAGCACGTTCTTATGATAAGCACACGAACCTACTGATAATGTTGCTACTAATAGAAATTTACCATATAAATTTGGAAAAAAATATAAGTCTATGAAAAGCATATTATGCATTGCGGCAACGATCTATGTAAGTAGACAAAATTGTCTACTTTAAAAAGGCTTCGCTTTGCATGTGTATAACGTCAAATACTTAAAAACTCGAATTAAACGATATTCGAGTCCCAAAACTCGAAAAAAGACGTTATAAATTTATCAATTTAACTTCGTAGTGATAACGTGGCCACCCTTTGATGCGCCGGTATCGGGAACTTTATGATGGATCTCTTTGATGATGAAGTTACCAACTTTTCTTATTTTTCTTTAAATAATCTTACATTTTATACCCGTTTATGAAAAAAAAAACTTTTGTTAGATATTTTTGGTAACTTATATTAAAATAGACTTGTAATGAAATAACGTCATGCGGTTTTTCTAGATATATAAGAAATAATATTTACAAATAACGTAGCTATCCATTTGTTAAATAATTTTCAAAACCAGTTTACTAATTTTATCAAACATCGAACCGGACAGATTCACAAACTGTATTAATATATTAGTTTACACTTGAGAAATATAAAATTTCCTATTGCCTAGCAGACTTAGGTTATATAATAATTATAACCTTTATTAGAAAAAAAACACTAACTGATAATATATTAAATGTAAAAAGTCGTAATTAAATTTTGATGTTTTTGATCAAAATTTACATTAAGAATTATATTATAAAACAAATATATTTACACATACATTCCACATACGAAAGTCATTTTGTAACTGTCCTAAAATAATTTGACTTAATAAGTGAAAAAGTATTAATATAATGTATGAATAGGATTATTTATTTACAAGTTAAAAAATACCAATATATTCAACGACTTATTTATAACTGAAAGAAAAATGTCTATAAAGACGATATCTTTCCCGCAGCCATTTAACCTTTGAGGTCAGAACGAACACATTTATTGCTACTAATTAATTTCATATGTCAAAGATGAAACACGTTTGCACGAAGGCGTTACTTTAACGGCTAAGCGTTCCGCTCTGATTGGCGATTCCCGCTCACTGTAAGTAGGCCGCTACCTGGCGAAATCTTGGAAAAACTGCTGGCTTTTGCATTGCTTTTTATAGAGCACAAGATATACTTACATAGCTGAGAATTTACTTATTTCTCGATACTGATTTTAATAAGGAAACACAACCAATATTAACAATAAATTCTGTAAAATATTAGTATCAATACAATAATAGTAGCGAAATCTTGGAAAAACTTCTGGCTTTTGCGTTAGTAACTAACTATATCTAGTGTTCTAGAAAAAGCAATGCAACGCAATTACTTAGCTGAGAAATTATATTAATTCTCGGTACTGCAAATATAATTTATAAAAAGCTATACAATATGAGTATAGCATATCTTTACCTAATTCTATTATTTCCAATTCTAACTATGTCGGAAACTTACATAAATTCGAATTAGGATACTTTTCTTTAGGTCAAAAGTTTTGGTTACTTTAAATGTTAACTGAAACGTGATTCAAAAGTTGTCCCACTACATCTAGCGGTAACTACTATAATAAATACATTTTTGATTTCCGTCCACAGATAACAAAAGGCACTCATTAAAATCAGCTGATGATTTATTAAAATGTGGCAAGTCGTAAGATTCGTATGTTCGTCATAAATTTTTATCCCGCCACGAGTACGTGTAGTTGTCATAAAGTTTTTACGACGACCTACTAATGGACAATTCAGGGGCAACAAAGTAGTGTAGTGTGATGGTTGTAGAAATGCTTGGACAGAAAGCTTAGTACGTTAACCTTATAGGATGTCACTTTTATTAGCATTACAAATCATTGTTACTTATTCCCTATAGCAGAGAGGTCATTGCCTTTACTTGAGTAAGTCTTCTTAATCTCTTTGTTAAACTTATTACGTTTGAAAATTACTTCTTCCCCTTGAAAAGGCTGGCAATGCAATTAATAGGTTCTTAGCTTTGCAATAGTTATGGAGGTTTTCCATTTTTACAGACGAAAAAAGAAGATACCATTATTCCCACTCTACATTATCTTTAAGGTTCTATTAAAGACAGGTTCATCACCCCATAGGTGAATATATATACCAGCGCCGTGGCTGAAGCTGCGACATAACAGCTGAGCGAGGCACCTTTTCCTGAGCACTTTACACATACTTATACATGTGTGTACTTTTTATTGTCTGTATATGTCTATTATTGTATGTTTCTTCTGATGTTTTTCTTTTTTTGTATTGTGTTTTTAAATAAAGTTTCATCTATCTTTCTATTTAATATGATGGATTAAACGGAAAAATCTTTTAAATATAAATACAGTAGATTAAAGCTAACATCAGTCCATACAGAACTTACTTCCTCGTTAAAGCGTGAGTTTGAATTTCTCTTCTGCCAAGTGCTATTGAAGCAGCAAAGCAGTTCTGATGTTTGTCTCAATTCAAACTTAAACAAACGGAGTCATTTATCGCTAAGAGCACTTAAGTAACAATGAGACTAGTTTCTAGTACATAAATCAAGTGGGCCATACATCACGTCGTTAATGGTTCCGTAATCTCTGTGGAGACGCGTCTTTCTATTCTCTACTTGGCCCTGAGTGACGAGCGATACAAATTATTTGAGGTCGGAAGCTTTTGTTCGAACGAATTTGAACTGCTGTAAAGAATGACCAATTTTGCCTGCAACAAAAATGGAGGTGGGCAGGTCATCTATCACGAATTAAGGACAAGAAATGGTCACTCACAACAACAAAATGGTCGGGCCCCATAGGAAAAAGAAATGTTGGAAGACAGAGGAAGAGATGGATTGACGACATAATGGACACAGCGGGAGGGGAATGGATGCGGACTGCACAGAAGAGAGGAGTGTGGAAAATAATGGAAGAGGCTTTTACCCACAACGGGGTCGAATGACAACAAAAAAAAAAAAAATATATATATATAAAAAAAAAAAAAAAAATAATTTAAAAATAAATAAAAATTAAAAAATAAAAAAAAAAAAAAAAGAATGACCGCTCAGTCTCTATGGAGATTGAGTTGATCTGGTTGTAAAGCTTGTATAGATATAAGATAAAATAAAATCTAATGAAATATACTACTAGCCATACAATGATTAACCTTTACATACATAATCAGAAATGAAAATTTTTTGAAAAGAAAATACATGAGGGTAGAAAGAGGAGCAAGAGTAAGCAAGGAGATAGTTGAGTCAGGAAATCTATAAAGAGATGAAATTCTACAGTGCTAGGAGTGGAAAGTTCAATAGATATTGCAAACCAACCCAAAAGTATATCAACTTTTTAGTATATTAAAAATATCGTAAATGCCAAAGTATAACTATTTAGTTTTGTCGTTGTAACATTAACGTTGAACCGTTTTTGAAAAAGTTTACCATATACATACTTACTCTTGAGTCTTGACATCTATATAAATAAAAATGAATTGTTGTTCGTTAGTCTGATTAAAACTCGAGAACGGATGAACAGATTTATCTTATCTTGGTCTTGAAATGTTCGTGGAGGTTTAGAGAAGATCTAAAGGATGGAAAAAATTCAAATAATCGCCATAAAAACAGCCTTTTTCTATTTCCTATACAAACGGTTTTTGAAGCAGTACGAAGCCTGCCGGGTCAGCTAGTAGGGAATAAAAGTTTGAAAGCATTAACAAAAATAAAATTACCACAATATTTTTAATAATAAATATTATTTTATTACTACAATAAATAGTACAATATCCTTATCATGATAATACTACGATGATATTTTACATAAAAACGTACTTTTCGCGAGTAAATCCAAGGGTCAAATCTATGTAAGCAAGTATTAAACGTTTTATAAATTAAGTTAAGAGGATAACACTATATTATGCCACTTCACTGAATACCCGAGCTCGGATCCTAAGAACTAATTCTGTAAGAGATCGTAAACCTTTGGCGAGTGAACTTTAAAATTAATTATTTAGTGTTTTAGCTTGTGTGAAGTTTAAGCCGTTTCTTAAGCTAAAGTATTTAAGATTTTTTTGGTAAACCAAAATTTGTGTTAAAATGTTTGATAATTGATAAAAAGTCAGACATGTCATGTAAAATTAACAGCTAATATGTTGGACAAATAATTATACACAACCTCCAATAACTATTCTGTTGAATACACTTAGAAAGTTAAATGCAAGTATCAAGATTTTACTTGTACACTTATCCGTACAAGTGTGTCTGTGTGTCTGTACAAATGTATGCTCGCTACTACTTCTTAAAATTTAAAATAACGTATTAAAAAAGCAAAAAATGTTGTCAACCTCTGCCTCGTCTACTTTACTGATCTTTTTGTAAGACAGAAAAACTTAGAAGTTTGCTTTTCCAGTAAGAACCTGCAAAAACTGGTCTGAGTCGGCATTATACTCTCGGGCTTACAGCTCTGAATCATAGAGTAATTAATTCTTATCAATCGACGTACCAGCGGCGCAGTGGTTGTATCGTAGTGTTGCTACGAGCAAGAGTATGAATTCGAATTCAATTTCTATGTCTCTCTACATTTTTGTACCTCTACACTTTTCATATCGATTAGATATCTACATAGAGATGTATAGACGTTGTCGAGACATATACCTGTGTATATAACTATGTGTCTATAAGAACATTCGTCTCTACATATATTAACTAAAAAAGACAAGTGTTGTTTTATTTACAATTTCCTTATAATTTATTTATTATATGTAGCAGTGGTTTACGTAGGCTTGCATCGCGTAAACCCAAGACGAATCAATTTTTTTATGTAAAGTTACCATACAGAATTTAAAAAATGGTTACACAGTTTGTTGAAAAATAAAGAGTGTATGTCAATCTACATCTCTACGTCACATCTCTACGTCTCTTCACCTCTATATATTTCTAATATTTTCTACCCAACCTGCACAAACAAGTGTTCACAAGCTACTATAAACATAAAAAAAACACCTTATAACTTTTATTCGGTCTAACCACGAAATCCAGGTGTACTCACCCTTTACATGACATTAATGAAACGGGCGATGTTCGTAGCTAGGTATGGAGCTTACAATGGCCTAATAAAAATAGCATCCGATATTGCTGGACGTGTATCGTATAACATTTTAGTGCTTTTAAGGGGAAATGGGAATTCTGAAATGATCGCTTAGTTGCTTGAATTATGACGAGATTGCGAGCGTGAGCTTGAAATTTTGATGCAGTTTTCTTTGAAAAGGGTTTTTATTTTACAGCTGAAAAGGGTTCAGGGTTTTGTAGATATTTAGATCCTTAAACTAACAAATAAATATATACAAAAGGGACAAGTATCAAAGGCCGGCAACACACTCGTGACAACGCGAGTGCTCATGGGCGGCGCTGATCACTTAACATCAGGTGACGCGCTTGCTCGTTTGCCCCCTATTATATAAAAAAAAGTATAAAAATTAAACAAAATATCAAGTCAAAGTCAAACATAATATTATCTTTTATTCAACTAAGCTACATATTTTAATCGTCATAGTATTTAATTAATTTACCATAATGTTTATCTTATTCGTTAATAAAATAAAGTAAAATAAAAACACTTTATTGATCTAACATATACAAAACAAACATTACAGTAAATTGTATCAAAAGACGGCCCTAACGCTAGAAAGCGATATCTTCCAGGCAACAATGGTAGTGATGAAAAGTTATTTAAATAGACCCTATACCAAAAACAACCGTACCTTATTTCATTAATACATTAAATTAAAGTAAACTATTTTACAAGCACTGGCTAACGTATAAAGATTTTTTTTTCCCTTTTCTGTTTTTAATGGAACCAGATCCTGATGAGGGTATTGGAGAGTTTTTTTTTTTCAAATAAAAATAATTACGTAATATATACATCTGTCCAACATACAAATTCGTTACTACGGGCAGATACTAGCTTACAAATAATCCATAGCGTAGTTTAATTAATAAATATTTGAAATACTCATTATTTTAATGTTCAGGAATGTGTTCCGTTTTGTAATTAAATTGGGTATAAATCTATTTTAATTCCTATTTATAATTCACAATTTTCATAATCAAATTAATTTTGAATAGCATTTTGATAATACAATGTTGAAATCAACATTGTACTTGATTAGACAGAATAATCCAAATTTTTAATAACCGTTATTTTGAATTAAAATCGCTTGACTGAACGGTGCTTGAATTTTAATTGAAGGAATTTTATTTGTCATTAAATAACGCATTAATTAATTAATTAATGACCTTAAAGTAGTACCTTTTCCTGAAAGGCAAATTAATTGAGCATTTTGTTGCAAGCATTTTTAGTTATTTATCGGTGTAAAGAATAGTTAAATTTATCATTGATTTGAAATCATATAATAAAGTAAACCTAATGAAACATTATGGTTGCTTAAGTATCAGTAGTAGTATAAACATTTTTTATAATTAATTTGGCTTATTAAGTACAATTGTGTCTTATTATTTGAAAAGAGCAACTATCAGAGTTTCTTGCTGATTCTCTATAGACACTATCTTCTGAATCGATGGTGATTAATTATTTTGTAATTGTTGTGTAGAAACTGAAAACATACTTGAAAGACTTATTTGGAACTGTTTTTTATTTTTTATAAAATGACGAGAGATGAGGCATTAATGGAAAATGGTCATCGTCGCCCATTGAAACTCTTGGAGCTTGACAGCTCTGAAGTGGGCTACAGGTCTTTTAAACTAAGTTCCCTATTGAAAGTTCTTCCTATTCTAACAAATATCTTGCCCGTAGTCCCGTAGGAAAGTGAGCAGTATGTTGCAGCCTCTAAACAATTTCACTTCTGTTCTATTATCTATAAAAATGTCGACTATATGACGTATACAGTCTGTGGAATCCCACATCTAAGACCAGTCAATATGATAAAGGAAAATGAACTTTAACCTATAAGTCTAGAGCACAATTTTGATTGTAAATCTTTCGTAGTTTCAGTGCTTGAAATATGAACTTTACTAGCCAAGATGTAGGGTTGAATTTTGATCGGCAAGCACGGTTCGTCTCAAAGGAGCGATTTGAAAGATGTCACAAAGGCTTTCTTGGCTGAGTTTCGTGCTTTTGTTTTAAAATTGTGAATTATTCTTGTAATGTAAGAATCGTGTACTCGAATTACTCTTGTTTGCATGCTATTTAGATTTTAATTTACTCCGTTGTGCAAATATTTTTGCAACAATACAGTTTTAATTAGGCAGTTTTCGCTCTGAAATCTGGATAAAGGTATATATTATTTCTATTATATGCTTTGAATCGAATCAAATTCAGTTGTGGAAATGCAAAGGCATTTAAAACTCTGATTATCAATTGACGTATTATATTTTTGAATAGTTTCAACGGTGTGACTTATAAGACGTAAATAAATCGATTTTTATAATTAAACTCATGACAAATGATTATTTTAAACTATGAATGTATGTGGTCATTTTCAAATCATTATCAATATTAAATCATGAAATGAAGAGTATATTAATTAAATGTCGTCTTAAAAATAACTGGACCGTCATTATCCTATTTCGTCATTATACTACTATTCTTACGATAAAGTTTTTGCAAACAGAAACGCAAAGCGAACTGTGAGGCGCGACCAGTCATAAGTACACTGTCTTCAAAGCATCCTCCAATATAGGAATAATTTCAAATAATTCCTCGTCTCCAAAGGAATAGGCCATAAACGTTCGCATATAACTTACAGTCGGAATTGATTGAATTGCGCTTACATAGCAAGAGTCGAGCGGTAAAAAAGGTTTTATCGCTCCCAATGATGGATCTATTTCACTTGTCCTGATAAGTCTAGCCAAAGTCAAACGTATCTTTATTCAACTGAGCTAAATTTAGAGGCTTCTGTATCGTGTTGTGGAACGGTGATGTATCATAATATTATATTCGCAGCGTTTGACGTATTTTTTTTAAATTTAGTTATTGGCTAAATTTACTGAGGAAATATTACTATGATTTGAAATAAACAATTAATCTGTATGCTTATAAAAATTTAAAGCAAATGTTTGTCTCTACTGCTTGATGATGGGCGATGTATTTGGTTACCTTCGCTTAAGGAAAAAATTGCAAAGAAAATGGGAATAGATAAAAGGTGACTGAAAAGAGTAATATAGACTTCCGATATTCCATTTGATACTGCTATCATGAGCAGCGTATACAAGCTATTCAGCGTATACACACACAATTTCATATGTGTATATATATCTATAAATTACACCAACCACATAATTACAATTAAACAGCTTTTTCGTACTACAGGTTGCCTGTAAGAAATCACTAATAGTGATAAGGCCGCCTATTGTCAAAACACTATTTGCTGTATTTTTATTTCTACTTTTAAGGTGTATTTCAGCATTGTACATAGTATATTGACAATAAAGAAATTTAATTATTATTATTAATGAAAATCATAAACCAATATAAGTTAACCATCTTTTTACAGTGCGGAAATCATCATAGAAGACCCATGGGTTGTGTTTGACGTCTACTAGCGGCGGAAGAGCCCGACGGAGCACCCGTGACTCCGTCTAAACGCGGGGCAGTGGATCACCGTGGGGTTTTAGCCGGTTTGAGTCCGACATTTCTCACTCCCGGGATTGTAAGCAAGCGTGAGCATTTCCCCACAGAAAAAAGACGTCTACACAAACAAAATCTAACTGTATTCCTAAGCATGTAAGCATCACCTCCGTTAACTCTTTCACAAAATATTTTAAAGATTTTAGATCCACCTTCTATAACATGTTCTGTCACTAAAAAATTCCAGCGAAATATTGAAATAGGAAAATTATATGGCAACTTTTTAAGAGACGAGCGACGGTAAAAACTGTAAAGTTTAAGATCAAAGATAACGGTTTGTAACTAGTTAATAACGTTTTCTCAGTTTGCGAGGAATGTTATTAAGTTGCAGTAGTGAGACGTTGACGGAGCTACCGAGGCCGAGAGCTGATGGAAGAATAACAAGCAGCTTCATTTTTCTTACTCTCGTTGTATTACAGCTATTTCTGGGATAATTTACTAAGAATATTTCAGGGTTTTATATATGTCAAATAGATGGTAGGTTTTCATGCAAAAGGTATTTTTTTGTTATAGTTTTTCTCGGATAATGTATGAGGGATATAATGGATTGTTTAGATTTCTTTAGATATAATTAATTAAGAAAAAATGTAACTTCAAGGTTTTACATACGAAATAAGGTATTTCTGCAAAGGTATCTTTGCTTTATAGCTTTTAAAATAAGTGTCTAGTAAAATTTATGTAGCCGAAGTTAATGACAGGATTGGTATAAAAATCCGTGCATCTCTGATCAAAATTACTTAATGAGCAAGATATTTTTAAGTCTGGTTTCATAACTATGAGCCATGATTACAAAAACCTTTCATTCGGAGATTTGTGAAACGTCTAGTAATGTATGTTAAAAACAATTTAAATTTTATCAACTTATCTTTTTCACAGTTTGCGAGGAATGTTATTAAGCTGCAGTAGTGAGACGTTGACGGAACGACGTAGACCGAGAGCTGCTGAATAGTATGGGAGTTTTAAATATTTTTCTTCGATTACTTAAGAAAAAAATGGGCTTTTTAGCAGGTTGTTTCAAGTTTAACTTAGTTTACGAAACAAATTATTATTAGAGGGCATAAACACATGCAAAGCAGTTGATTCAAATCGTAATTATTAAAAACATTGTTTTAATTTCAACTAATTAAAAAGTTTTTAAAACATTATTTTTAATTATTTTTTTTATTTATTTTTAACTATCTAAAAACATCTACCCTTAAAATATAGAATATACAATTATATTATAATTACATATATTGTCGTTTTTAAAATTATATCATGAAAAATACTTTAAATAATTGATACAGTTACTTTATAATTATCTTTACAAGCTCTCGGAGTATGTTAGTTCCCATCTGGCGTGCACATTCTCAGACGTTGCTCAGTCGCATTACGTCATTTCGCATGTTCCTTGAGGTTCAGCTATTTTCTCGCTCAAATTTTATGCATTCCCATAAAAAGTATCTTCTAAATGGAGCTCCAACAAAGCTATTTAGTTTCAAATGTTGCATTCTGGAAACTTCATAAGAATTTCGTTTCTTTGTACTTGAATGTATTATTAGATTAATTTTAAAAGTCCTAACTTCCCTAATATTAATTTTGATTGTAGCTCACTCATATTATCTTGATACGATTACGTATAATTAGATATTATTACAATGTAGATACGTGCATATTGATTTTTTGAAAAAAAATACATGAACGCAAAGCTCCATTTTAGTATTCTTAAAAAAATCATAATTCAGAAAAATATCTCTATTTAAAAATTTCCTTTTTTAATATAACCAGTTGCTTATAATATAATTTTATAAATTACATATCATTAATACTAAATGTCTCCGCAGCCTCTCAGCCTATAGCATTGGCTCGTATCCAGCTAAGTCGTGTGACGTCACCCTCCGACATTTCACGCCCTCCTGAGCTACCACTCTTCATTTTCCCCTTTAGCCCTTTTTTAACGTCTGTCGAGTATTTACAGTTATGAAAAATGGAAATGGAAAGCCCTATATGTCTGGCAATTTTATGTCATTTTGTTATGATAAGTCTTCGCAAATGCTCTCCGGAAACATTCTGTTTTGATAACAGCAAAAATTTTAAGTTTCAAAAATTAGCTATTAAATATTATTAGATTCCGCTAGCTTTCGGAAAAGGATTTTTTATTTTGGTGAGTTTCTATCGAAAAATCCCAATTTTGTTACTTCTTCCTGTATTAGATATAATTTTCGGGTCTATACAGATTTTACAAATATTAATTTTCAAAAAAGATCGCTAAGCTGGTTAGCACTGAGTTTTAAAATTTTACTTTTTACCTAGAAATTGAAACATCTATGTAAAAAGTATTCTATACCTTACTATAAGCTCATTCGTTGTCTACCATGAATACCAAATTTAGCTGAAATCCAAAATATATTATGGTAAATTAGACCTTAAATATTATACGTGAAACAGATCATCCATAGGTACTGACAAATTTTCTTATCTATAATAGTAAAGGGTATATCCCAAAGAAGGCTCAAGCAAGTTTGAGAAATAGGCAAATATAACAGATTCAACTAACAAGCTCTGATTTGTATAGAAGGTATTTCTATTATTATGAAATGGTATTGAAGGCAGCGTCGTTTAATTGAGGATCGGAGATCGACAAATGAATGTATAAGATCGCTGAGTACCGGTGGACCAAAGCTTTTGCTATTGACTGTTCACTACGTCCAAGTCATAAGCGATTTAAAAGTCAAATAATTATATTTTTAATTTTGTTTTACTTACCAAGTTGTGGTAGACTACGAGTATCATGTATGGAAGGGGAAAGTCACGTGTCGTTTTTTACTTATTATCAGTTCTAGCGAATAATATATCTATAAGATATATCTATATTATCATCGAAGTCTGTTAAGTTAAGTGAAATTGAATAGTTTCGTGAGTTATATGTTTCCGCTTTCATTACTCCTTGAAATTCTGTTTAAGCAATGGCTTATCAGAAAATCATTGTGAAGCATACTCCAAGTTCTAAATCTCGCTTATAATTTTTTTTTTCGAAATTAAGAATAGTGCAATAATAACCACGCTACACCGGCAAAGCACATGTATATTTTTTAGTCTGTATTATGTACCTATATGTATATATTTTTACAAAAAAAGAGGCTTCGTTAGTAAAAATAAATAACTTGACTATAATAAGCGTAGGTACTGAAATAGTTATTTATATTATGATTTCGCTAAAAACTCACATTTGCACCACAAAGTCTATCGTGCAGATTTGCTTTCGCCATCTGATTCAGTAAGATAACTAGACAAACAGCTAGATCTATTCAAAACTTCCCCTGTATCGAGGCTGGCTTATCTAACAACTTGCTACAAAAAATACAGCACTGTTAATTTCCTTCGATGCGAAATCGACTTTAAGAAATAAATATTTAATACTTAGCGCTATTTTGATTAAATAGTTTTAATTAAAAA
>JADANM010007051.1:2214250-2229209 GCA_026213755.1 Eurema hecabe | reverse complement strand
ATAAAATGTATAATATATAGGTTTAAATAGTGTATTTTTTATTGACCGGGGGTAGGTCTCTTTCGCAGGAGACCGACTGGGTGGGTACCCCCACAGTGCCAGACATTCTACCGCCTGAACAGTGATGTGAAAATGTCACTGTGCTCCGGTCTGAAGGGCACTGTAGCCAGCGAAATTACTGGGCCAATGAGTCTTAACATCTGATGACTCAAAGTGGGGAGCGTCGGTGTAGTGCAACCCTGCCCGGAGTTGGGCTTTATAGCAAAGTTCCGGGTAGCACTGCATTGGCTATGGGCTGGCGTTACTCTTACCATCAGGAGTGCGTCCAGCTCGTCTCCCCTCTTCATAACATAACATAACATTTTTTATTTTCATACTACTGTTAAATTAGTAGACTAATTTGTGATTAATTCGTTGGGAGTTACCTTCCCATTCAAGGGATAAAGACATCTATTTCATTTTGGCTTTTTTTCTTTAATTTAAGGTTTGTCTGTTAAATTTACTCATAGTAAAGTAAATGTCAAAGGTATGGCGTATAATTGCTGTGAACGTGATAACACTAAATTACTCTCAGCAAAATTTTTGATATTTTAGAGTCATAATATTATTACCAACCCAAATATTAATAACAACGAGAATAAGAAGCTACGACGCCCACTGACTTTGTTGCCAATCGTTCCAAGTTAAAAAAAGCTACAATAAGCTATATATTTCTCATTTTCATAATCGAGGTAGCCTTGAAAACGATAAAAGTTTGTGAAATCTCGTCCGAGATTTTTTGAGTTACTTAATATATATTAATCGAGTACTTTCAACAAGAGAGGTTAATACTAAAGTACCACGATTTTAATTGAGAACAATAGTCGTTCTCATCAAGCTCCCGGACTACAGCAGACAAGATATACAAGCGAGGGTACGAAGAATCAATCGGCCAAGCTGTTTTCTTTTTCAATCAGTGGCCGTCCCTAAGGGACGTGCAGCGCTACTCCGTTTTATATTTACTAAGCATTTTCCCAACTGCATGAATATTTCTAGTAGCTATTATTCGGAACCGCTTCATAGACGCCATGATTGTTTTAACCCAATATTTGATAGACAGACATGTATAGGATCTTCTTTACTTATAATACATGGCTTAGTACAGTTATGAAAGTATTATGCTAAAATGATTGTTTTCTGAAGACTCTTAATATGAAGAACCTTCAGGATTTAATAGAGAAGCGGTCTTTTTATTGTATTTAGTAAGTAGTTTATTTAATTGTTGCAAAAACTTGTTTCAAATTTCCAATTTTCTTTATATTTGTTTTTATAATATATGGCATATTTATAAATGTTAATTCTTAATATAATATATTAGCGAAATCTATTTATTATATTAAAGTTTGGCTTGCTTTTCTGTAAAAATGAGGTAATGTTTACAGTAAATTGTTAACAATCAGACTATGCTTATGTTTCCCATGATAACATAAAATAATCAATGTAATTGACCATAACGCGAGTCTAACGTTCAGTTTAAACTGTATATCTATTTCGTGTTTCATACATTTTCAACACATAAATCTTGTGGAATGTTCGGGATTCCTATAAAACTGAGATTACGTAAAACTCACTATCACGTAGGAACTAACTTTGCGCTGCGGTTACATAGTTTGGCGCAGTTAGAAAATAAATTGAATATTGGTCGCCCGGTGTTTTGCTTAGATTGAGTTATAATAAATTCTAACCTAAGCCTTGCGGTAGCTCGGAGTCTTTGAAAATTAATAGCTCGACTACCGGTTAAAGGCACGCTAGATAGTTCGGGAAATGTTCCTAGAATTTTTTGGTGATAACGACGAAGACGGGCGATGTTTGTGGACTCAGTTTGTGTTATAAATTAAAATCTGCTTTGAGTTTCAATTGTTAGATGTAAGACTTAGTTACTTTAAGGATCAGTTGTACAAATGGCACAAATTGACGTATTTTATTATATGAATTAATTTTTAAATTTAAATATTATAATATCTAATCGATTATTTTGAGATTTTGAATCGAGTTTACATTAATTAGTCCCTAAAGGGACGCGATGAATCATATATTAGTTTGTCTTTCATAATTTGCATTGTTTTTTAGCTTTTATGGTAATTATAAACCCAAAATGCATAAACTGTAAAAGCTACGGCACTGTCCAATAGTGGTTTAGAAAATTATTCCCCTTATTTCTATAGTTCTATCTAAAGTTCGTTATTATTGGTACATCTTCATAACGTGTAACCATGAATATACATATAACATTTTGCAATACCTCGTCTCAATATCGCGATAGACATTTCCAGAAAGCGTCGCAGCGCCATTATTCCCGCTATATTACACCATGTCCTCCTATCACCATTATATAAGTTTCGGCGGGAAATAGAGGCAAATTCATTTTATTTATCACCGCAAACATTGGCGGAGTTTATGCCCCAACACTGCGCGGAAAGTGAATTTTGATGCGGCCTTTTTATGTGTTTTCGAGCGTTTACAGGCTCCCTTTATCCGACGTTCTTTGTCTCCGAATAATATTGCCTATTCCGATTTTGCTTACAGTTTAAGATACGTTATTTGAACGTATATTTCTTATTCAATGTTTTATGTACGAGTGGCGCTAGTTCAAATGGAATGTTCTGGAACGGTCCGTTGAACGGTCTGTGTAGCATCTTTTTATTAATATGATGAGGATTATTTTATTTTTGTATACTTTTATTACAGATTTATAAATCCAAGTACTATAAGATCACATTAAATGGCTTTGTCACAGTATATACTATCTTAGAATTTACTCGTATCGAATATAAATAAAGAAACTGAAAAAAACACAGTACGTTTTCGCACTTAGCAATCCCTATTAATTTCGTTAGTCTACATTATATTAAATCAATATGAATGACCACTTACGGCTTTAAAGTGTCAATCTCACGAACTGATCTTAGTTTTTAAATATCATCTAAATCTTGGTTGGAACTGATCTTAGTTTTTAAATATCATCTAAAAAAAAAATGTATGGTTATGATGACAAGAGCCGCTAAAATTTAGTTTGTCTTCAAAAGTTCTGATACATATATTGCTTTATGGTGTTGTTTTAATGACTATGAAAAGGGCCTTGTAAGAGCAAGTACTAACCGAACCTAAATACAACACAAAGGCACACACGAGACAGAAACACTGCATCTGAATGTCCGAGCAAGTTTGCTGGCAACATTTCAATACTTGAACTATGCTACGTCAAATTTAGACAAACACCCATTCGGGGTATGAATAAAACATGAGGCCTGGGAAAGCCATTTCGGACCCTATCCGATAGTAATAAGAATTTATTTGGCTTGAAGGATAATGATGAGTAAGGGTAATGTAATTTTACATTGCATTTTTAATGCCGCGTTCAATCCTTATTTCGTTCAAATAATACCCGTATGTGTTTTCATAACCGTATTTTTATGAATATATTTTTGTGAGTATTAAAAAAGCACCAACCTTCATTTTGGGGCAAAGAATATTGCATACTAGTGATCTGCTACAGCTTCGAACGCATATACCTAATAATGTAATCTTCTCTTAAGACAAAATTTTCATTCATTATAAATACACGTATATGTATCATCCTTAGGGTAGGGTTTTAAATATGTTTATGTAGTCTATATTGTTTCAACATTCTAGCACCAATTCCTATGTTCTTTACACTATCCAATAACTACTGTTATTAAAATTTAGTGACTTTACTCCTCGAATTCGCGTTCAGACTCACCTTGCACTAGACAAGCCATTTTAAAGACGTATTTACACAAATTTTTCAAAACAAAATTTTGGTTAAACGGCCAATTAAAATTCATCCACCCCGTCCTTTTGTAGTAACATTTTGCTTACCACTATACACGATAAGCATTAACTAGCCCGCTTGCATAAAGATGAGACGATTATCGGTGAGGCCCCAGTGAGGCTTAAACGATAATTACTGACGTAAAAGAGCATTAAACGGTACGGCAGGAACCAGTCTGATTGTAACGAGATGGCCCGCAAACACGCGAAGTTATGCAACCATTATAGTTAAGGTAACTGCTATAATACTCCAGCTATGATTAAAGCTTTGAAAAGCTATAAATGCAACAAAGATGTCTAACGTAATTTTATAGTTAATTATTATAAGTATTTACTTATACGCAAATCAAGTTTAAGCACGTCTCAAATCCAGTAATTTTGACAGATTTCTATGGCGAACTGTCAAATCGGTCCGATTTGAGTCCTACTTAAATTTGA
This sequence comes from Eurema hecabe, assembly GCA_026213755.1. Classification (NCBI taxonomy): domain Eukaryota; kingdom Metazoa; phylum Arthropoda; class Insecta; order Lepidoptera; family Pieridae; genus Terias; species Terias hecabe. The sequence continues at coordinate 2,224,940 of JADANM010007051.1, read as the reverse complement.
ATAGCGTTTCAGTATTCCGGCATATGATGATCAAAATTTAAGACATCTGAAATACATTTGCGTTTATCGTATTTGAGATACGAGTATGGTGTAAGAAGTGCATCAAATTTTGATTACAGAACTCAAACAGTAAAGACACATAACCAGAAATGGGAGAAATTATAGTAGTTTATATATATAGCAAATAAATGTTGACTTTAAAAATATATGAAGTGTTCAAGATTGGGATGTAATTTGTAACTACATATATGAATGAAATGTCCTTAACACAAAATATAAGAGAAATAAAATATTTTGTAAAATTAACCGTGTCACTAACGTTTATAATCAATTTTACCGTCAAATTTCCAAATTATTTTAGCTAAGCTCGTAGCTACAACCACATAGTAGTTATTTTTCACGGAAGTGACTCGTCACCTAAGAGTATATTAGTCTCCATTAAGAGTGTGACATTCGACACAGAAATTCAATATAACTATCAACGTATCAAACTAATAATGACCTATGTTTCGGTACATAGAGATGTTTTATATGTTGATAAATAACTTTATAGGACTCTATGTAATTCTACAATCAGCATGTTATAATGGAGGTCTTGGAAGTTAAAAATATTTTTTGAAGTAAGAAGGCCGAAACATAGGATAATAATCATGTGTAGTTCGTTTTTTGGGGAACGTAAATCCCCAAGGGAAACGTAAACGTGGACGTCCTAAGCAGACTTGGCGGCGGAATATCATTGACGAAGCGAAGGCAATCGGCAAGACCTGGAGCGAAGTCAAACGGGACGCGCGTCGCGTCGTAGACAGAACGGGATGGCGGCGCATTGTGGACGCCCTCTGCCCCACCTAGGGGACACAGGATAATAAGTAAGTCAAGTTCGTTTTTTGGGGGCCAACTCGTATTCAAAATCAACAACAATTTGAACTGGTTACATAAATGCGAAACTATCTTACTAAAAATAATGAAGATACAGTTTGTAAGTATGTATTAATATATGGATTCCACTTAAAATCACTAAATTAATTTTGGCTAAGATTTACCATACTGGTAGTCTGAAGTATCAAAAAACAAAGCACGAATGAAATTGATAAGACATTTAAGAAAGCACATGCCTACAATAAACTAAATAACTATGGTTTCTTTCATACGTAATTAAAACATTTACCATTGTAAGTTTAGAGGACAAGCTCAGCTATTGTATGGCGCACTGTTAGCAAGGAGATTTAAGCCAGAATCTATTCGCTAGTACTGAATTAGATTGCGTTCTAGATTTCAGTAAACCAGTTACACGTGCATTTGTTTCTTTTCAAATGTATTTTCATGTTTTAATTTGCTAACTGTCTTTGTTTTATTCAATATGTTCTATTCTTTTATTAGTTGATGTATGAAGCTTTGTCGAAGTTAGTGAAAGAGAATATTGTTAAGAATTTGATAATTATAAGGTATAGAGGGCATAATAATTCATTACGCCATTGCTTAAAGAATCATTTAGTGTAAAATAACAATATGGTTCTCATCTAAATTAGTATTGTAAAGAAAACTATCTTTTATAATAATAAATAATGGGTCAAATTAAAGTTGCTTTATATATTCAGAGATTATCTCCGAAAAATTGAGTGTTAAATTTTTATTTCTTATTATTATTATATACTAGTCATAGCCCGTGACTCTGTTCGCGTAGACTTTCATGTAAACTTTGGCCGCCCCTTCCTCCCTTATATATATTTTCCTGTTAAGAAGTACCCTATTTTTTAACTCAGGCTCTAAACCATTTGTGTACCAAATTTCATTACAATCGGGTTGGTCGTGAAAGCGTACAATTATAAAAAGTTTCAACCCCTCGCGCAAACTTTTAGGGGTTGTTTAAAAAAAGTAGCCTATGTCCTTCCCTAGGCTTTAGACCTGAGTACTAAATTTCGTTCTAATCGGTTTAGTATGTAAGCGTGATGGAAAGACAGACAGAGAGACAGAGTTACTTTCACATTTATAATATTAGTATGGTAGTATGTATTAGTAACGATAGCTAAGAAACTTATTTGTTTAAGCTTTATTTCTGGTAACCGATCACCGCCACCAATAAACAGTCGCAAAGCTAAGTGCCTCATAAACGCGTAACTCACTTCAATTTTTTGAAGTCGGCTAAAAGAACGGAAAGAAGCAATAAAAGAAAATACAGAATGGGCTACAAAACCCAACTGTAATTTTTTCATCATACTAACTTTACAAAACGTCTATTTATAATTCTAAAACTAAATATATTCTGAGTACAATTATAAGTGAGTTTACTATTCAAGTAGTAAACTCACTTATAATTGGACTCACTGTAATCACGATGTACTAAAAGAAGAATAAGTGTGTAAAAACAATCATATCATTAGTAATTCTCAAACTGGGATCAAATTCATCCAATGAAATAATAAATGTGTCGATTTAATTATGTACTCGCCTATATCTTCCTCTTAAATAGGTTGGGGCTCATAAATATATACGTAATACAGCAAAGTTAGTTAAGGATTTGATAACGAAGTCGTTTGATGTGTACATGCAAATACAACACTGTTTGTATTTACCAAATTTGTATTAAGTCAAAATTCACGCTAACGTCAAGCAACTTTATACGGTACATTATTGGTAGATAATTAGAGAGGAAACGCTGACAGAATTTTGTATATGTAATCCAGTATTTAATGTTCGACAAATATCTATTAAAATCAACAAAGCGTGTCGTATTCACGTAGGAGCTTCGCAATTTTGAAATTTGTCGGTTTTCAGGTGAGATCGATTTTGCTTTTGATTATAGATGGTTTTAATGTGATAGTGAACAACTGAGGTGTAGGTTCGTCTAATGTTAAGTGGCCATCGGGCCTTGATCAGTCGCAACTATAAAAGCCTCCTATAAAAGACCCAATCTTAGGGAAAGAGAAGAATATATAGATTAAGCAGAATTCTCACACTTACTGTACGATACGCAATAACATGTCTTATAATTAATATGCTATTAACCCCCAGGAAATTTTTGAAAATAAGTGGTGACATATTACCACAAACATTACCTGAGCTTATAACCTTTCAACGATTTGCATAATAATAATAATGTAACAGCCTTTGATTCTGTACAAACATGATAAACAAAATTCATTCAATGATAAATGTTCCAGAATATATTACTCAGTGCAATGTGGCACTCTGTATAGTTCTCCTCCAATTACTTTCAAGTAAGTCAGCTACCTGCATATTCAATATAAGATTAAGTCTTTCACCTCAACCAATAAGAAAACGTTCCACAATTATGAACCGCAATAAATAACGAAGATAACAAGTCAAGACTATAACAACACCTGATAAAGCATCGGGGAAGACGCTCAGCGAACGTGTGAAGCATAAATCGGCAGCTGAGGGCCGCACCGAAATATGGCGGATGAGTTATGGCGCCTTATCTTGCCGACCTACCCTACCGTTGCAACTTCCACTTCGGACCAATAATGCTAAGAGAAAAATGTGATTAAAGTAATTAAATTATTGTAAAATTAATCCTTTCCTTTAAAATTAATTTAATTTAACGTTTCTCAACAGTAATATTTTCATGAATTTGGAATTCATAATTTGGACATGTGCATTTGTCAGTATACACCCGAATTGTCCAAGAAAATGACCCTCGCTTGGGTATTAATTATATACATATATTGGAATAGTACAGACCTCTCTGAGACATCATTAGGTTGTCCAGATAATAAACTAAACTGTTAACTAGTTTTGCGAGTTTGCTTTAAAAATCTAACATGAAAAATGGTCATAATGATAACACCACCTTTGTCTTATCATGAATTGTCGTTGTTACAAATCGTTGTCCGTATTAAAAATATTTTAAAGTTTGACAATGCACTTTGAATTGAGATTGTTCTTGAGCAAAGGTTTTTTCCCTACCATCAGACGAGTCTTCTGTTCAGTTGTCTGTTAATAAATAAATATTAATATTAATAGTAAGGAACAAAGCGGAATGGAGCGTCACAATCGCGTTAAATTGAGCACGTACGGCATTAATACCGCGGCCGGTGTATCGCCCGCGTATATTATCTCCTCTTTACATTTATCACTATTGTATGGTTTTACTATATTTTTGTTTCGTGGTTTTGGTAATTATCATTTTAGATTGTTTCCTCTTTATATGTAAATATGTATACCTAGATAGTAAGTTTTTGGATGGCGACACATTCCCATGCTATTTAGAAATGCTCTTTAAAAATTTCATTGATTAAAAAAGATTCATTATTACTTTTTTTCATGCTTTGTATACGTCCTGTTATACTATCACTAGTAGAAACTGGAATTTTCATTTAGCGTGGCTATTTATAGTTGAAAATGATACTCTATATGATTATACTTTTGAGTCAATATTTCGCTTATTTTGTTTCATAAGAGCTCATACAGAAACTATAGGAACACGAAACTTTACAAAATGGAAGAATTCGGCGTTGTTACAGTAAAGAGAATAGGGAATCGCATGTCCATTAATTAGAGGAAGAACTTTATAAACGTTGACTGAAATTACGTAACTCAGGACTTAACGGAGCGGTTTTAACTGAATTTTATATGAGCCACCCTCACTTTGGTGCAGACATTTTTTTCAAAAGTGTGGGACCCGTGCAAGTTTCTACGCCGGTTCTTCTCGCCGGGTTAGTTCCCGAACCGGTGGTGAGCACCATGTAGACATTCTGAAGGTATTTGATTCAAATCTTTTCAGAATAAAATTTCATTTCATTTTTCATTTCACTATCAATGGAGGAATAAATCACCAAGGTGTTAATATACAAGAAAACACGTATAATAATTGCGATATTTTATAAGGTTTGATTGAACAATAGACCTTGATAGGAAATCTTATTCAACATTATTGTTGTATATTAAGTTGAATTTTTTTAAATATTTTATTCTAATCAAAAGACGGTAATATTAATTTCAAAGTTGTTATAGTCAAGTCTAACAAACCTTCTCTACCTTTCAGACCTTCTAACAAATTTACTGTTTAAAGACTTAAGAAAAATAATTATATATATACGCCTATAAAAAACACTCCTGCAAAAATACTATTTAATAAAAATATATTTAATGATCACATAAATCATCTCAAATTAAATACCAGTATAAACGAAAGTCATTAATATCTAGACGTTTCAAAAACCACGAATACTATCGGAAAAACCAGGCCAACTGAAATGCGATTGACACCACGGGTAAGAACTAGCTTAAAATATTCGGTGTTAAACAAAAGAGCGTTGCAAATAGCACGCCAGTTAATTAGTGGAGGAGAGATTTAATAAGCGTTGACTCAAATTGCTCAAGTGACGACTCAACAGGCGCTGCTGAATATTTTACATTTCAACGTACTTTTAATGTTCTTTACAACACTGGCTTTATCCGACCGTGATAAAGCTTAACGTGTTTTTATTTAACTGGGCCAAGTGTACAGTATTGGAGCAATATAGTGAATTATAGCGAGTTCTGAATCGCGGTTATGATATTTGACAGATATTTAGACTTATTATGATATTTCTTGACATTGAACCATTTGGGCCAAACGGCCAGACAGTTGTTTGACTCCTTTGTTTCAGATTACATCCGTAGATGTCCATCATAACCTGTTCCATTCACGGGTATATGGGAATATTGGGTGGTGGTGGTGGTGGGTATATTCATAATATGAAAATTCCCACGAAAATCTGGGTTTAGTGATACTGGAGTTGCTATAGCTTTGAACTGTAAATGGCATAAAAAAATTGTTAATTTTGATACTAGAATAGAATCGGCCACAAATTACTTTTTTTATTAAAAAAAATTGAGTATCAACAAAAGTAATTTTCAAATATACTTCTGCAGCTGGCTGTACGTACGTACTAGTTGTACTATCGCATCATATTCAATAAGTTTTGATAGTAAATTTGTTTAACGAATGAAGCCGAACGCTTAGCTAGTATCAACAAAGGCCCATCCATTATTCATTCGCGTTACATATTTTAACCCTCAAAATCCATCCCATATTAAAAAGTCCACATTATGCATAGACGTTAATTAAAAATAACAAAGCTTAGGGGTATTTTAAAATTCGTCCAATTTTCGCTTCATGAATATATTTGGGTAACACTGCGTTGTCTTTGTTGCTAAAAACTACGGCGGACCGAAATGGGCGGACACAGTTTTGTATTTAAATAGTTTCGTCCATTTGTTGGGAGTCGAGTCCTGTCGAATTTTGCAGACCGTACTAATTATTGAATTAAACATGTTCTTGTTCATGTAAAATTTGAAATTCGACATAATCTTTAACATATCTATACTAATATTATAAAGAAGTAAAGTTTGGGTGATCGTTAAATTGTAAGGGGTAATCTCGGGATCTACTGAACCGATTTTAAAAATTCTTTCACCAATAGAAATTCACGCTGAGTGTCATAGGCTATTGAGATTGTTAACATGCCCAATGAAATGGGTACGCCATTATAATATAAATCATCAAATGTGTTGGTACACACACTGCTCGATAACAGCTGAACTGATGCTATTCTAATGCAATTCTTTCTTTAGAATAATCCTGGATATACTAGGATGGATTATATATATATAAGGCTTTAAGTAGAATTGCATATCGTGAACTAAGTCGCGTTGGACCGCCAAGTTATATACAACTATATTAGTTAAATATATATTTAGGATTTTATGAATACATACATACAACATTAGTAGTTTTTAATAACTACCAAAGAACATTTATATGGTCTCATGTCCTTTAGAATAAGCTACAAATACTTAAGCAGTCGATTTAGTATCCCTTTATGATCTAAACCAGTTCTAACATATTTTATATCAACACATCCCTTCATTACACATGTCAGGGGAGCGGGCAGGGTAAGGCGGGGTGCAGAGGAAGGGACACATCAATCGCCTGTTTGAACTCCAGTTTAATGTAATAATCGACATCTTAACGAGCGCAAACTCAGTTTGTTAACTAATTAGGTCAATGAAGGGTTGAGGGCAAAGGTTGTCCACGTTAATAGTACTCGTAGGTATTCAGGGGACATCAGCCTTTTGTAGTCCAGCTATAGGTAGCTGAGATCGGGAATGACTGAGGTGTGAGTAAGGAATATGTGTTTTTTTTTCTTTTTTACATACATTATGTATGAAAGACTAAATAAAGACTATATAAGATCAATGGTTTTTTCGTTTCCATATTAAATCATACTTGAAATTCGTTATATTGTACGATGATTGTTTTTACGAGTCATGAGTAAGAAACATACCTACACTGTGAACGGAGTCGCGTTGAGCCAGCTACAAATACATATTATTATAAATACATTTTAATTTACTTTTAAAAATAAAAAGAAGACACTAAAATTACAGGCTTGCTTTCTATGGCTAGAGAGAGACGGACAGAGAAACACGCACGCCGCCCGGCTTACAACTACAGCAAAAAGTGTCGTTACAAATGTTGGTCTTATTTTTTTCCGTCTACCCTATCCAATAATAAATACAAACATATAAGGTTGTTGACTACAAAATTCATAACGCATCCGGTGGCCGCAGGTTGCTGTCCAATGGATCGTAGGCTTAGATGCTAATTAGATCGGGTCCAAGACATGAGCATACTAATAATATAATTATTAATTAATAACTTTTTTAAATACATAATATATAAGTTTGGAAAAAGAAACAGCATAGAATAATAATACCTTCTATTTATAGTGTGGAAATCCTCATAGGATACCCATGGACCTCGGGGAAGGACCACGGGCTATGTCGGACTTCTACCGACCAAAACCCCACTGTTTACCGTTCTGCCGCAGCGAATAGGGATCCCGGGTACCTTCGAATACTGCAATATGTACACGCAAAGTGATACCATTTCAAAGACAATTTTGTCCACTTATATAGATTGCCGCATCGCATCGAAATTTCTATGTCTTTCGTAGATTTCAGTTGTTCCAAATTAAGAGGGGAATCTCTTATAGTAGCAACATTATCGATAGGCTTTTGCAACTGCCATCGACTAAATGAACCTTCTTTTTACGCTTACATATATATAGAATTTTGGCATTAGGTACTTATGGCGGACCGATTGTTAATTGTTATGTATGAAACTGCGGGCCTATTATCTATTATTATTAAAATAACAACATATACAAAAGAAAAATACAGAAAAATACAGACACATGTAAATGGTGGCCTTATAGCTGTAAACCATTTCTATTTAATATTTTATGAATGACCTGGACACACATAGTTTTTTGCGTATCTTAGATTAGATTACCATAGACAGATTATCAAATAAGCATCTATATATAGAACTAGGTAAACAATATATATGTACAGTCAATTTGCAACAATAGTAAGATAAAGCTTGTTAGCTTTATCTTACTATTGTTTACGCGATATTGTTATATCGCGTATCTCGTGTCATTCGTCCCGCTGGTCCGGCCGCCCGCTCGGGGCATTGTTGTCCCTAAATTTCATGCCCCATTTTATGCTGTCATAACCTTATTATTACGAGAGTGCTTGATTAAAATCTATTTTTAATTAAAATTTTATAAGTTAAGTTTTTTGTGAATTAGATTAACAATATTCGCACATATTTTTTGAGTAAGTCTGTTCGTCTAGGTCTTGAACATCAATGGATAACTGAGATACAATGTTAACAAGCAATATAATTATGTAACAATTTGAAAGTTCTCAGTTTCTGTTTATATGAATAGGTACGTCTAATTTATCAAATAAAACGTTTGCAACTAACTACGCTAAGCAGAAAAGATTTGTGATTACAATTATTAATTGTTTAAATACTAATAAAGATTATTTTCTAGTGCCTTTAAAATTAATATTTCAAATATACTTTGAAGTCAAAAAAATGTATATTAAAGTATATTCAGCGGCTTCTTAAATTCTAACAAAATACCAACGAAAAAGGGCAGACAAGTAAATCCTAGCTTTTTAATGTTCAGGATGAGCAAAAATGAATTCTCAACATTTTTCATTACACGCGACCCGAATATATAATTTGTTTCTCCAATTCGTTACGTTATTCCAATACAAAGGAGTTCCCAATTCGATGAAGCAGCAACAAATCTTTGGAAATGTCGTTAATTGCTTTTATTTACATGTGGCTCGTGCTCGCCATTTTGTTTGTTTTAACGATTGTGCCTTTGTTGAAATCTTAAGCAAATTCAATGGAATATTTTATTTTGATGGAAAATGGCACTGTAGAGGTTTTTAAGGCCACCGATACTCCAAATTAATGAAATTTAATAAGATGACATTTCATGCTTATTGCTTGTCAAATGAGTCTTTACAAACTGACGTCATAAGAATCAGTATGTAATACGACATTTCGAATTAACCGACGAAGCCTTAAAACGAATGTTAAAATTAAAATAAATATATAGAATGTATTTTTGTAAAAAATTGCAACTTTATCCCACTGATTGACATCAAATGTTGGATTTTTATCAAAATACTAAAAGCTTTCAAAGTGTTTAATGGTGCGTGTTTTTAATATAAACATTAAGTGCAATTCATGTTTTTCATTCGCGTTGCTTTTTACTATTTTAATTAAAAACGTTGGTTTAGTTACGATTTCATGCTTGTATTGATTGCGAAATATTAAATTAGAAATTTTTTATATAAATTTTTTTATTGCGATCTCCTATGTTGGTTGTATTTAATTATTTCATTGGTGTAGAATTTGAGTGTGTGAATGCTTCGAGCATTGAATTACGTAAGCTATTATATAAATGAAATAAAAATTAACTATCATGCCTTTTCTATCCGAGTGAATATATTTTATCGTGAGCAAGGGTAGGTGATTTGCCTTATGGTAAAAAATATATATTAAAAAAGGCGACTTAAAAAAAATTACCTACCAAATTTTAGAAGCAAAGGTGATTAAATTAATTTTTAATCTTAATCACATCTTTCTAAGAATAATCACTTGATCTCCAACACATAGCCACATATATAACCTACTAGGCGTACTCGCGGTTGTCCCGGGGCAATACCGATATAAATAGCACCATATGGAACTCTCTACCAGTTATCCGACTTTCCAAGCATCTTGACTTGGATCTTTTTAAGGTAAAATAAATAAATATTTTCAGGACATTTATACACAGCGCCATCTAGTTCCAAGATAAGCAGAAGCTTGTGTTATGGCAACTCGATAACGGAATAAATTACATATACATACTTTTTCTTTTGTAAATATATACATACAATACATAGCAACACCCAGACCCCACAAAAACACAAATGTAAATTACGAATATATATTTCTGGTGTGGGGATCGAAACCACGACCCTTCGCGCAGAAAGCTGTTGTGATACCACTGCGCCAAGCGGTCGTCAAATGAATAGGGTACTACGCAGACATGACGATTCCTAGGCCGCATCTTAGCTTACCATCAGGCGGGATCGCGGACAAATGTCTGCCTATTGGACATTAAAAAAACAGCAAAAAATGTGCCAATTCAGGGTTTAACCTACATGCCAAAATATATCAGTCAAATCCGTTCAGTAGTCCTTACGTAAAAAAGTAATAATCACCCAAACTTTCACATTACTAGCGCCATATATTATACTTAAAAAGCCTACCTCTTTTATAACTTTATCTATTTAAAAAAAACATGAGAATCGCTTGCATACTTTTAAA
>JADANM010007051.1:2190716-2208427 GCA_026213755.1 Eurema hecabe | reverse complement strand
GGAATCGCCGCGCCGACGATAAAACATGTTGAATCATCATATGTTTCGTTTGGCCATTATAAATATAGAACAATTTATTTGCTGGTATGAAACCAGATAATTAAGCTTCATATAGGGTCGTTTCAGTTTAATTTTCCATAGTAAAAAGTACTAGGTATAACAAAACTGGGAGTTCAGATATGTGAACTGAAGAGTCGGTCGCCTAAATAATGATATTTTTCTTTGTATTGTTACTTGTTGATGGAACTGCATTCTATAGTTAAGAAACGAATCACATTAATAGTTCCACAAATCGATTATTATAGTTCAATAAATTATCCCATAGTTTAACATTAGCTATTTTATTAAAACGTGTGAAAATATTAGAATTTTGCGCGCACTACCTCGATTGATGTCTCCACGAGCTGCATAAAATTGAAGACATAATAAATGAAGCGTTTTCTATAAAAAGTGGCACCAATAAAACGTCTAATCTGATATTTCCGAACCCAGCCGGCCAATAGCGCGCGCAATCAGACGCGATTGTGATGCAAATGCTCGCTAAATTGCAAACCAACGCTTCCGCTGCGCCGAAACAATCGCTCCGATATTTTGCAATCTATTTTACAATTGCTCCCCGAATCACTCGTTTATTGTAAATTTTACACATAGGCGTAGTTTGGGTTAAGATTGTATTAGCGATCCGCCCCGGCTTCGATCGCTTTATTGTGCATGTATTACACTTATAAACTTTCCTCTTAAATCACTCTATCTATTAAAACCGGATGGGAATTGGTTGCGTTGTTATAAAAATTTAAACATACAGGATATAGGGACAGAGAAAGCTACTTTGTTATATACTATGTAGTGATATGTCTAGTAGTTGGAGGTCTTAAAATTATAAGTAGTAGAAAATCTGTATGTAACTGTCTGAGTTACATTTTCAGTAATATTGGAAGGCAAGGTTCCAATTATTAGGAAATTTTAATAATCAACTCGTTGGACAGCATATCTGCTAACGCAGCGTGCCAAAGGATCCATCAATAAAACTAAAGACATATCAGCCTAGAGGAAAGTAGTGGTCCTACTTCAATGATAATCATGAATCTCATGACAAAAAGACTGTGAAAATGTGTGTGTGTGTGTGTGTGTGTGACAGGACTATATTTAGCTTGAAAGCTTAACATACAGAAATTGACAGAAAAATCATAGAATATACAGTCGAATTGAGAAACCTACTCCTCAACTCTGTTAAAACCTGAGTCAATAAACATATTTTATATAACCGCCAATGGGTTTATCATTCAAAAATAAAAGTTACAAATATAATACTTAATAGCGTTTCGTGAATTCGTTGCAATTTGAACATTGATGCCTGTGTATAGTGTATGAAGTCATGCAACGGATTTCACAGCGAACACTGTAGTATGTAAATCATCGGCTTTATGGTAAATTGTTGTAATTTTCTGGTTACACGTGAATATTGGCTGTATTATTGGATGGGAATCTAATTTTCGTATATTTAACTGCAACAGAGAGAATTTGACCGTATCGTTTCGAAGTTTTGGTTATTGACAGTTGGTATAATGTGTTAGTTCTGTGAGTGCTTACTTAGTATTGATGTTTTTGTTACTTGAGTTTTAAATATGAATTGGAATTGGGGATAATTGAAATATTTATAGGGATAAGGGATATCCTAAGATATTATTTCTATAGGGAAGAAAGGATATACACACACACACATGGATTGCACACTTGGGTGCATGACATAACCATCTGAATATTGTAGACTTGGAAAGTAGATTGTTAGAAAAATTCCTACAAATTAAGAAAAATTTATTTATATGACTATACATAATTAACTGTATTTAATTTAAAGCTTTACTGGCTCGGCAAGGCCTTTTTTTCAGTATGGCAATCTTCATACCAATGGGCTCTGGGAAAGAACCATAGCTTACGTCGGCGTAGAATAGTCTGCTATTCTAGGAGGACGAGTCTTCTATACTAGACTAGCTCTTGCTAGACTATGGACAAAAGGAAACCTTCACAAGTTTACGGACTCGTAGAAAGAGTTTTTTAATAGGCTCTAAGGACGAAGTTGCCGCCACTTGTGGTCCAAGTTCCCAACAAATCGTTTAAAATCTCAACTATCGCCTCCATCGCTTCACTTCGTTTAACAAAGTTACGAAACTTCGCCCAGTTATCGCGCCTTTACGAACAATTTAATAATGAAATAAACTCCCTTGGCCGTCACGCTTTCTTTGTTTTGACGACTATTAGGATAATGGAGTCATTTGACTTTCTTCACCGCAACTAGGTGATTCGTTTCTTTAAACGCGGATAATTTTGTTGAGAAAACGCTTTGATGTCTTACGTTAAGCTTCAAAAGGCTGTATTACAGGTTACAGCTAACAATGGAAGCTACTGAGAAGTAAAAATTCTCTAGCAACACAAAAAGTCGTTGTGTTAAAAAGATCTATATGTTAAATTATTCAATAATTACACAACACTCCACGGCTATTATAACAATTAAATATATAACTGTTAACTGTGAAAACACAGATTTCACTTTTATCATTTTAGGCTTCATTATAAAATTACTAATAGATGTAAGAAAGAGAATTAGATTACTGAGTTGGCAATGGGCAGGACATGTTTGCAGGATGAATAATAAATGGACAAAACGCCTAACCGAAAAGATACCAAGGGACATGAAAAGGAGTAGAGGGAGACCCGTAAAAAGATAGAGAGACATATATAGTCACAGGTGTGGTAACCAGTGGCTGCAAAAAGCTCGAGAAAGAGAGTTATGGAGAGGTTTAGGAGAGGCCTACGCCGCAGAGGCGATTACTACCAGTGTTTTATAATTTTAGGAAATGTAAAATTTAATTTATGTAAGTAGTAAGTAATAAAGGCTATTTTATTTTATTTTTATTTTATTAATAATATTACTACCTGACCCGGCGAACTTCGTCTCGCCCTATAATCATGAAATATCAAAAAAGTGAAATGCTAATCTTTTCTTACATAAGAACCTTCTCCTAATAATAACAAATACAACAAAAAAACTGCAATATCGGTCAAGGCGTTTTAATGTTATGTCGTGATAACGGAAAATGGGTTTTTAATTTATTTAATTTTAATTTATTTTAGTTATATATAGATATTCATTTAACTTACAACTTACAAGTACATTGATACATTCAAAATCAAGCCCTAAACATAACATGTTTCATACCAATGCCAATATCATCAATGACTACAGATAATAGGTAACGTATGATTTAACGTAACCTAAATTTACTTTAACAAAATGGCATTGACCTCAACAGTAACTCTTTCTATCAGTGGGAAGACAAAAACAGGGCCATTTAACTGTTGAGGGAAGACGGGTCGTGATAAGCGTCCGTTTCGCTGAGGTCTTTTCTTCAATTTATGGCTCACAAGTATCGACTTCAAAGGTTGAGCTACAATGGGTAATTCTGTACTATTTTTAGTTTGTGACGTCAGGTATTGCATTGTATATGTTACAGGTTAGAAGGCACAGGAGATGAGGAGTTAATTACTTTTAAAAATGTATTATAGGTAAATAAGTTTAGAAAAATTATTACGTAATAAATACTCACTATTCTTTTTATTATTAAAAGTAATGTTATGATAGTTAATAACTGTAAACAATAATAAATAAAGAAATAATAAGCGACGTGTCGTCAAATGTGGAACGTGTAGAATGCCATTTATAAAAAATAGCTTTAAATGTTGTAGCACTATTTAAAAAAAATAAGAAATTGTTTTTTTATGTTATAAATTTATTAGGGCATTGCGTTTGAAATTTTTCGACTGCAGATATATAAACAAACATTGGTAGGTGCCAATTTTTATAATAGTATAAAGAATCCAATACTTTGCTATATTATTAAACCTAATTCAATTTTGGTATGAATTATGATTTTCCCATTGGCTAAGTTCTTTCAACTACATTTTACTAAAGACATTTCACTATTGAAATACACCTAAATATAATGGTTATATTAAAATAATTAGAGTTAAAATATACGTATGCTTAATATACCCTAAATAAAAATAATTTACACAATAATTTCGATACAAAACAATGCCTTAAAATATGCATACATTTCATTGTTATCAGTTACCTATTGTTTGCTTGGTTTTGTTCATATAAATTCACGTATTTTGAAGTAAAATTATTAATTATTGATTTTAAAAACATGACTTACATGGACGGACGTGTATTATTTATTTCATTTAAGTATAATATTAAAATAATGTAAGACATTACTACATATTATTTTTGCTACTGACAGCCTTGTTACAAAGTGTTTTCTTACAGGCAACCATTGAAAAGAAAAACATGTTCAATAATAGTAGATTTATGCCTTTGCATTATATAAAATGTATGGAGGTCAAATGCCTATAATTTATTTTCCCCTCTTATTTAAATTACAAAATGATACACCTCGTATTCAATTACTTTTACGACACACGATTTTATAAAATATCTTCGCGAGAATTATAGTATTTCAAAAGTCTACAAAAATGGCGACTGAAGTCCTACATAAATTCTGTAAACAATTTTTTATTTATATTGTTACATGAGTTTATGAAAGTACACATTCCTTTGGGTGAAATAAATGATTGCTTTTTTAAATTTTATTGCTCCTTTGAGGCCTTTTGCATGTCACCAATTCAATATTTTATTTCTCTTATTGTTTCATTTGATATGCGACGTACATTTTTTTATATTACCTTTGCATTGCCAGTTCACCACACTAGTCATGTGACCCATCCTACTACGGAACAAAGGGGGGTTTTTATATTAAGAAAAACTCGGACACAACACATTATGGTCCTTTCCCATAGGTATAGTACGCGTCATTTATGTTTAGCGATTGACGAGAATAGCTGCGCATCGGTAGAATGGCGCTCGTATTAGTGCGAGAAAGACAACACGACTGGGACAACCAATCAACGCTCGCGCAACCCACGATCACGCGCCCCGCGCGCCGCGCCGCTACCTCGATACCTTATTTTTGACTTCTGTGCAGGTTTCGTTCAGCGCTAAAGATTCGTGACGCGTACTATAAATGCATATCCTATGACGATTTTCCCACTATACATAAGTTCACCTCGCTAACTGAACCTTTATTGAGTTACCTCCCTTTCCTTCAATATAATCCTTAAAATATTAAAAAAAATGCTTCATCTCACTCGGTTGAAACCACAGCATACAACTAATCAAACGAAATTTAAAACCCATACGAATCCTAAGCACAACTGCGACGCAAAACTAGTTCAAAATGTCATCCTAATTGCTTAACGAACGAAGTCTTTAAACTAATTTAGTTGGAAATTGATAATGAATTTTCAGCGGAAGGCCGAAGTTTGGGCCGGTGACTGAATTATACTAATAGGCCCACCTGAAAATACATACACGATCTATTTTATTGAATTAAATGAATAAAAAAAAGTACGACTGCGGCTAACAATTATTTGACAAACGTTATTTATTTATATGCATTGATAATTAATTATATAATCTATACCCCTTTTCTCCAGTTAAAAAGTAGCCTATGTCTTTCCTCAGCCTCTATACTATCTCTACTAGTGTACCAAATTTCAATACAATTGGTTAAGTAATTTTGGTGTAAAGGCGTAACTGACAGACGGACAGAGTTACTATCGCATTTATTAGTAGGGATTATAATAAAACTATTATAATGGAACAGTCTTCTACACTACGGGCTATTGCTTCGAACCCTCAACACAACGTTACTCGTTCCACTATCTTTAATTATAAATATATAAAAATCTTACAGATAAAACGATATAAATCCCAGTTCAATTAAACTAATTATTAACTTTTACAATACATAGATCATATCATAATTTTGTTCGTTATACTTTGTCCTATAGATTTATAGATTTACAGGACAAAAACCAGCCTGAACCAACAAAAACAAACCAGGACAAAAAGTAGCTATACATTTTTTTCTGAAATCGTTACCAATATATTTAACTAAATCTTTTTTTCTTGAAAAAATAAGCAGAAATTTTATGGAAATATACCCTTATCGCAAGCAAAGATAGGGTTTTCTTGGTATCTGCCTATTCACCATAACCATAAACAGATTCAATCTATATTCCCAGAAAATGTTCCCTATATATGCCATTAAAAATATAATTTCTCTTCACATCTAGTTTCTAATTTTATATTTTAATCCTCCGACGTTATACGTCACGCTAAAAATTCTCTTAAAAGCTTTGACGTTAAAGTTTTCTAGAAAATGTTTCGGAATTAAAAGATCATATTTCCAGAAGTTGATCCGCGAAATAGAAATTTAATACTGTTTTAAAATTTAAACTGAAAATCATGATAAAGACGATGAACAAGAAGCAACTAAAATTGGCAGTTTTGAAAATTGTTGTTTCTTTTAAATTTTATTAGAGTATGTTTTTCATGATATTTTAGCAAGGAAATAATTAAATAATAAACTCAAGATCTTAATACTCTTTTGAATGGCATAATGTTAACAATTTATTTTTATATAAAGCTGTTATGTATTAGGAAACACGCAGATTACTCGTATCGCCTTAATGGCCGAATCAACTGCCAAGTGATGGAAGATTTACCTTCTTACTTAATTACTACCTTCAAAGCTTATTCACATACCCCTACATCCCTCCATCACTATTATAAAAATAATAAATAACATCAAACTTAATCTAAACCTCATTTCCAACAATATTCATAACCATTACTTACAATAAAAATGATTGACTAATACTGTCACCAACTGAGAAAATACATTTCTTATTTTTTTTACAAACTGTTTACCTTGATTGATTTGCGCTTTGTTAACATTATATTTATAATTGGATTCACCAATTCAAGTTCAATGTAGAAACCGATCTCGACAAACAATCTGCTACTTTATCACAATTCAAACTACATAGGTTAATATTAAACAGTCTCATAAAATCGCGACCTAATAACGGTGAACGCTTCTCGCTAGTTTTTATAACAAAAAATTTCATTTGCTTAATGAAACCTTCGAATGTGACGGACAATATTAAAGAACGCATAGACGACACCTTTACACCGTTGTAAAACTTACAAATTGTCTGACATGCCTTTAGGCGGTGATTGCCGCTTTTGCCACCGAAATGTCGTTTACATGTTAGCTGGTAAGAGAGACACAGCACTATCACAAATCATTCTTTAAGAGTTTAAACATACTTTACGTGAGATCGGTTCTTCCTTTAGTGAGTTATTTATATTATTACAACTATAAATACTTCGACCATCGTCGTCATAGTCCGGACTTATAAAATTATTGTCACTTATTTTAACAATACACGTTCTTTTGAGATGTCCTTTTTTTGTTACACTTTTGACAGGTATAATTAAGAAAACGACACTCTTCCCTACTGTGATTTTTATATCCGCACACATCACAACACTGAGATACTGTCGCGTTGTCGCCGCGGCCAGCTGACGCCGCGCGCGCTCACCGCACCGCGAACACCGGTAGCTGGGCCGTCAGCTCCGCGCGAGCGACGTTGCCAGCCCGCGCGCTCTGTACCGCGGCGGGCGCGCACCGCAACGCCTTGTTGAACGTCAACGTTTCGACGCTTCCAGTGAACAGCCTTTCTTCTTCGCTTGTGTTCTCTAATCCCAGGACGAATTTAACCCGCAAAGCGGTATTTAACTCTGCCTTAAAATCACAATATTGTGCCAAATTACGCACTCGCGCCGCCCATTCGGGCGTTATAGAAGGTGTAACGTTCACTATAGGTACATTTTTTAATATGCAAATGTTACGTCCAATTTTTCTAGAAGAACCTTAAACTTCACGTTGTCTATGTTGTCAGGAAAAACCAAATCTTTTGCGACGCGGTAGGTATCATCCACGAAAGCAGTGAGCAAGAGAGTTCGTCTTTTCACTCCAGACTTATCGGTGTCGTCTCTAATGTCGTTCGCCGTGCAGTACTGGATGAAACGGCTCCTAAAAATGCTCCGCCGCCGAATGCCATCATAATTTTCATTATACTTGCCCATGTGATTCACTTTAAATACACAGACGAATACTAATATTAATAGGTATAAAAAAGTCTTTTCACACACGTGAATAACTCCTCGTCGTCAATTGTTATGTATTTACTTGAGATTATAAGGAAACACGCAGATTACTCGTATCGCTTTAATGGCCGACAACCAACTGCCAAGTGATGGAAAATTTACATCTACCTTCAAAGCTTATTCACATACCCTACTCAGCAATAATGAATGTATTTTTAAAGTCGATTCAGTAGATCCCGAGATTACTCCTTATAATTTAACAAACACACAAACTTTACTTCTTAATAATATTTATTAGTACTTTTTACTTTTTTTGTAAAATCTCAAATAATTTGTGTTATTCTTAAGCTAATTGGAAACCATTTTATTTTTGGCTAAGACATTAGACTTTTTAAGTATTTATTTTAGAAAAGTTTCGAATTAAATTTATATATTATGTAACCCTAATAGAGTAAAAAACCGGACCAGTTATCCTACATGGTAGCATTATTTTTGCAATTGTATTCACTAGATGAAGACTTGTATACCATATACCTACAATATTTTTCCTAAAAAGACTTAAAAGAGACAAATCCACTTAATTTTGAACTTAACTTAATATTTCGGTAAAATCCAAAGGGCTTGGTTGAGCTCAACGATATATCAGAATGAAAAGGTCGTAAGTAACGCCCTTCATTTGTTTGAATTTATCCACATCTACCGGGATTTGGGAGGTGGCACTTTTTAAATCCTTATTGAACTGACATTATATTATGCTTATAGGGGTTGTTCGGATAGCTTTACTGATTCATTTTTTTTTTCAAGCGAAGTAGGCGATTACCTTCGGATACAAAGATAAGACGCCACAAATGCTTTCCTTCAAAACTTCAACTAGAAAGGAATAAATAGAAGATGGCATAACGAAGTGTGTTATTATATGTAGCCTAGTTGAATAATGTTACGTTTTTCTTTGACTTTGTCTTGGATGCGGATGTGTGGATCTTATATTTTTACAATGAAATACAAACACACGTTATACAGATGTCAACCACTAGAATAATCTTACTCAAAGTTCCCTATACTACACAAAAATAAAACTCCAATGTAAAATTCTGAAACACCAAAATTACAATTATATACCAGTTAAAGATTCTCCTCGCTATAAAGAAATCATAGTTCAATCACATGTTCAGGTATCAATTTATCGCAACGGAAGGCTTTAATATTTGACCAGTCTGCAAGTCGATTACGAAGGGGAAATGAAGCAAGCGCTGGCCTGATCGTTTTGTAAATTACTTAAAATTGACCGACGATAACGCGAGATTGGAAAAATAGTGTCGTGTTTGCGGTGATAATCTTTTTCAAAAGGACTGAGTGATTAAAACGATTAAGGAGGAGAGGAGGAGAGATATTATAAGAAACAATTTATTAATAAAATAATCATTATCAGGTGACTACCATTAATATCATTATAATATAAATATTATTTTAAAATTTTCTTCTTCAAGAATAAGCCATACATCTTTCTAAAAGGCCGGCAACCAACTCCAGAGCTGTCAAGCTCTGCGAGTGTTCAAGGGCGGCGATGACTACTTTCCATCAGGTGGTTCGCCTGTTCCCTATGTTGCAATGGACATTTATTTTGAAAGTAAAAACTCCTATTATTGTTTCTTAAATTTACCTTTTTAAATTTCTGCTTTCTTTGTTAGCTTCCACAATAAAGAATTAATTTAATAAAATGTAAGGCCTCTCAATGATATTACATTTCTTACTTCAAATGACAATGTCAACAAGAATATGTGAAATACAAAATCTATTTCCCTCCTCAGAGAAATCAGGCTGAGCGTAGTCTAATTCACAGTATTATGAATTTTTTACAAGCAAAGGGTAAGTGGCCGTTTTTAGAGTGTAATCGTGAATGTGGTTATCTGAATATTTGATAGAAATCCCTAATATTTAGTTACCAGCCGTATTATTCGTGGAATACCTTAATTCCCGTCCTAGTTTTGTTTGCAAGGTATTAAAATAAACGTGTACAACTTTGTTTTGTTTCAGTTCTTCTAAAGATGCTTTTAACAATTTTACATGAGCGATAACGTTCGTAACATTCATGATTGTGTCAAACATGGTAACTTTATTATTTGGTATTTGATTGGTTATTTTAAGATCCAATAAATATAAAACACGTCTCAAATAAACTACGCCCATAAAACACTTCCAAGTTTCCACATAAGTCAAAGATAGTTGTAACTACTCCGAGCCCTCGTCTCTCATCCAACATAAGAGGTTATAAACAGCCAATAAATTGGCGCAATAAAAATAGTCAAGCATATAATTTTGCCTAATCGAGTCATAAAAGTACCCTTCCCAGTTATTCCACAAAAAATCTCCACGATTATACTTCAGCAACGCATTTCCATTCCCCAAGGAGTGACGAGGCAAATGTTGCACACAAGACAAATTTTATTACATTCCCTGCGATTGTGTAGAGGAAAAGTGACCTTCAGTGTAGGGTGGTACGGTTGGTTTTAGATTGGTACAAGTTTGGAAGGCAATACAACCAAATGTGGCGTGGAAAAAGTTTTGCATAGAACCGAAGATTTTGTTAAGAGATAGGCTGTTTGCACTGTAACTTGCGCTTTAGGAAATAGTTAAGGTAAATGGGAGGTTGGCTGGCGGCCAGCTCTTGGAAAATTGACTTGAAAAATTCTCGCGTAAAATGATTTTAGGGTCGTTAGCGGTGCCAATTGAATCGCCATTTTTATATCTTGCAACAAG
This sequence comes from Eurema hecabe, assembly GCA_026213755.1. Classification (NCBI taxonomy): domain Eukaryota; kingdom Metazoa; phylum Arthropoda; class Insecta; order Lepidoptera; family Pieridae; genus Terias; species Terias hecabe. Next base: position 2,197,590 of record JADANM010007051.1, on the reverse strand, counting down.
CTTGCTATATTTCTGTGATTTTGTACTTTTAGAATATAATAAATCCTATAAAAATCAAATACATTAATTTTTTATATGTAAAGGCTATTTTCCTTACTACACTTTTTCCTTTATATCATTGATATTTATAAGTTAATTACAGGATTTATTTAAAAAGATGTTATTTTCTATAGAATGGAAGAATTAAAATTAACATTGAAAATTGGTTAAATTAGAACTTAGTTTTGGTTCGTTCTAAGAAATTTATACCATTTCCATGTACGTATAATACGTATAATTATTATCCCTATTCACTGATCTAATCAATCAAAGGAAAAGATCAAAAGTGAAAATAGTTGAGATACGAACGGTAACTATGTCCACGAAGAGGGAAAACATTACTGTTTAATGTAATGAAATGGAGATAAATGCTAAGAAAAAAAAGATAAGCAATGTTGGGCAAATTAAATTGAAAGTCCACAATAATACATTCTAAGAAAGCCCCAAGTAAATCTTTATGCAACGGATTTTGAACCTAAACTCAACTCAATAAGGTTTAAAGATTCCGATCTAATTTACGATACGTCTCTTAAATAAGCAACGTTGCTAGCAGAATTTGTGTCGTATCGGGTTTTAATTTCTTCTGAAAAGAATTAATGACTTTGCTTTCGGGTTGGTTCTTTGTCGTTTCATACGTTAAAAAGTCTATTGGTTTGGGAATATTTTTAGCGCAATCTTGAACCAATAAATCTGCAAGTAAGCCTTACTAAGGTATAATTGTGTTAAGCTTGGCTCGACCTTTTTCTATTAGACGTGGGAGCTTTAATTTATATTCTAGTAAATTGTTTTGTATCTTCCTAGAAGCTGTTAATATTCTGTTACCCACGTGCCATGTAGGCTGAGTAGTTTGCCCTTGATTGGAAGACCTAATTTGCCCAATTTAAACAAAAGATTCAATGGTGTATCTGTTAAAATTTTCTATTCACAGAAAATAACTAGTAATAAATAAAATGGATTAAAATGGCAATCTCTTGCAGTCTAATGTTTTATAGAAGTAATGAACCTTTTGTTTTTTTTTTGTGGAGAAGTGACATACATCCGTAAAGGCGGTTAGGCTATAAGGTCAGCTGATGGTAAGCCACCAATACTCATAGATATTCGGGAAGTTTCATAACTTAAAGTAAATAAGAATCTCCGACACTGAAGAGATTCGTTGACGTTGCATTGGTTTATATGAGTAACTAAGACGCCATTTCGAGCTATATTTTAAATTGAACTTTTGTCTCTTCGCAAGATATTGTATAATAGGGATCTACATGGGTGTGAATATGATTGATGAAATGACGTATTTTGGAAGGGTACAGAAGATTTATCACTTACGTCAGGCGAATTACAATAAGGCCTTGTAGTTTGAATTCGTAACGATAATCGTGTGGAGTAAAATATTTTCTTGGCTGAATATGTTAAAAACATTTGATTTAGAAAATTAAAGTGCAGAGATTAATGGAAAAGGTACCTATATTTTGTGAGAAAATTTATAACTGGCGGCCTTATCACTTAAGTGATTTCTACCAGGCAACCAAACAAAATGAAGAATCGAACAATGTTTAAAACGGTGGCGAAGTGCAACTAATTAACGTAATTTTTAAAAATCTATTGCATTGATATTTTTAGATATAGATTTTTTATTTTATTTTATTGGAAAAGGTTTTTAGATAGAGATTATTACCCTTCGGGGTCGGACACATGTTTTGTAACGCACTGTATATTAAACAAGCTCTGTTCAGCGGTTAGTTCCGCGACATACCTTATTCCATTCTTTCAAAAAAAAATTCCAACACTTATCTTGTGAAACTCCAAATTCATATCAAAACCGCTTTTAAGCAATTCAAAATAATCATACTGGAATTGGATTTCTGGTTAACACTTTATTACCTGGAAAGTCTAGTGAGAAATTATTTACCTACCCGTGGGTAAAGATCAAAGTGAAATGTATAATGAAAAATAATGACTATTCTACCATTCCGTGAAATCTCGTTCTATGTTGTATAAATTTATATTAAATTTCATTTTATGTTCCTGGAAGGGAAAACAAATTAGTCGTCTCAAATTCTTGTGTAACTGCTTACAAAGGAGTTATAATAGTATTAATTATATTATTAACTAGCTGTTGCCCGCGACTCCGTCCGCGTTTACTTTCATAAAAAAATATTCCCCTGGAAACTGGATAAAAAGTATCCTATGTCCTTCTCCTGGTTCTAAACTACCTCCCTGCCAATTTTCAGCTAAATCGGTTCAGCCGTTCTTGAGTTATAAGTGAAGTAACTAACACGATTTTCTTTTACATATATAGATAGATTATGAATAAATAAAAAAAATATTTTATGGCAGTCTCGACGACCGCTTGGTCTAGCTTTTGTGCCAAGGGTTGTGGGTTCGTAACCCACATTAGGGACTACATTTACACTGACATTTGTATCGTTTTGGGGTATGGGTTTTGCCATGTGATATAGGAATGTAAATAAAAGAAAATATATAATGTATAATGTATACGTATATGTAATGAAACACTTTACCGACTGACACACAAACATCTTTGACTGCGTGCTATATATAGATAACGGTTATAGGTCGTCAAGAATGTTTAGCGCTGGACGAGAATAGCTGCGCATCGGTAGAATCGCGCTCGTTATTGACGTATTGGTGCGAGAAAGACAACACGACTGGGGAACTAATCAACGCTAGCGCACCTGACGATCACGCGCCCCGCGCGCCGCTCCGTCCCCTCGATACCTTATTTTTGACTTCTGCGCAGGTTTCGTTCAGCGCTAAAGATTCGTGACGCGACCTATACCTTAGTAGACTTTGTTTTTTTTTTAATATTTCATATATTTCAAGAAATCGATACAGTATAATAGTGTAGCAAATTGCTCCTAGTTTCGGAGTATTTTGTCTACGGAATCATTTCTTAGTAGTAAGACGATGTCGCCCCGGCCCATTTTGTGTTTAAAAAACCAGAGTACAGTACTATGTTATGTAAACTCAATAGAAGATGGTTTTAAAATACATCGTAATGAAATACTCTGAAATCGGTGAATAATTGATAGTACCAACGAGTAAACGTCCCAGAAGAGACCGTGTGAAATATGTTATGCTGTGAACAGACCTTCCGACTTAACGAGCTGTGCTATAATAAAAAAGCATATAATATCATACAATCGAATTGAGAACCCTCCTCTTTTTTTGAAGTCAGTTAAAGAATTAGGGAAAATAGGACGATATAATATATTATTAATATTATAATGTGATTGTTTTTTTTGCATTATAGAGGCTTTGTAGCTATAGCACTGATGTTAGAAATTACCTCTCCGTTGTTAAATTGCTTTATCTCCGGATGATATAGGCTAAATGACTTTATTAATATGCTGCAGGAATCCGCAATACATAGCTATTAAATATTTTAATAATAATAAGCTTGGTACAATGGACTTTATAATTACTTTAAAATTTACAAAAGATCCTCTGTCGAAGTTTTTAGAATGAGTACAAATAAATTTCGCCGTCCAATAAGATGCTTCTCGAAGATTCCACGCGTTTATCAATAGAATTTACAGCGCAACTTAACACATCCCGTTTCATTACAATATATTATTATTCAGCTCTAGTCGCGCCGCGTGGTTTGACTCACATTGTTGCATATTCACGTTGCTAAAATTTGTTTAATTATTATTAAATTGATAAATAAAACAACATTTTCGGCCATACAATTATGTCATATTTTTATTCCGAATCCGTCTCCCTTTTTTGGTCTTAAATTTGAGAAATTCTCATTTAGGTATTCTCTTTAAATTATTTTAAATTTGACAGAGTTCTCGACGCAGCACTACCGTCTACTCTGAACCGGCAGTGGGGTGTCAACGATTGTAAATGGCTGGCTTATCTTTCCAATTTAAATACATTTGAATAACGCTGATCGCATCGGGAAGGATTTTTACACTTATTGGCTAATATTGGTCGGATGGGGTGATACCGGATTCTGACACATCCTTAAATCTTTATGCTAATACAGTAAGTCGAATGGAATACACACGATATACTTACATATTATCGTTTTGAATTAGATAAAACTGCTATTATTACATTTTTTTATTAAGTAGTCATCGCCGCCAATGAACTTTCGTGGAGCTTGACAGCTCTGAAGTGAGTTGAACGCCAAAGCGTGTACCTCAAAAGGTATAATGTCTATAAATTGGTGATTTTAATTGGTCTAAAAGAGTCTAAGAGTCTAAGAGCAGTCTAAGAGAGTGGGCTATTGGCGGTTCTTCTCTGTAGAAACTGTTCAAACAACATTTTATTGTTTTGTAATAGTATGACGATTTAGAGGTGGATTAAGTAGCTTTTTTGATTAAAGATATATTAGGCTTTGTTTTAATTTAATTGTGACCTTATATAAACTTATACTACCTATATTTTTAATAATGTAAGGCTATAGTAAGAAAGCTTAAAGCCACGTATTTTCTTCAGAAATATAATTAAATTGTTAATTAGCAATTCAAACATCATATTATCTTAATTAATCACTTATGTGTTATTGTACAATGGACCTTATATTTACTTTAAAATTTACAAAAGATCCTCTGTCGAAGTTTCTAGAATGAGTACAAATAAATTTCGCCGTCCAATAAGATGCTTCTCGAAGATTCCACGCGTTTATCAATAGAATTTACAGCGCAACTTAACACATCCCGTTTTATTACTATATATTATTATTCAGCACTAGTCGCGCCGCGCGGTTTGACTCACATCCGTATTTTGTTGTATTGTTTCTAAACTATAGGTTGCCTAAACAATATTACTTTTAAGCCAAGTACGAGTTCTGCGACAACTTTTATATAGTTCTGCGTTAAATTGCTATTATAAAGTTAATTATTATACATGTACCTGTATACATTTTGTGTTATAATCAATACATGTGTTATAATTAATCAAGCCTTCTGAGTATGCTTAGATCTTGAAAACTACGAAACGAATTTTTATGCGTTTTTTTACATACATAGAGTATGCATCATATATAGGTGCAAAGCCGGGGCAGGGCGCTAGTATTTGTATAAAATACATATCATATCAAAATAGATTTCTTTTGAATACAATTTCATATATTTGATCTCACACGACCAATACATGTAAAGGGTGTTTCACACCGTCCCGTCCCGGGTCTAATAAAATACGATATTAACCCGGGCTGTATTCACACGGTCGTAAGTTTCGGATTAAAAAAGGGATAGCAAGTGAGAAGGGTCGCCATTGTTGGACGATGCAATTATTAACTCGCTTCATATTTCAGCTTTGGAAAAAATTTTCAACGGAAAATATTTAACTTTTGCTTTTAATTAGTTTTAATTTATCGTGAGTATGATTTTTTATAAGAATGAAAAGCGAATGTAAAATGTAATGTTAAGTTACTGTATTAGTATAATTATGTAACACTAGTTGTGTTTTCTTATTTCTCTTTCGTCGAATGCTATTATTAAATTGTTTACATACTCGTATTTCGAGCTACTAAGTCTAGCAGGTACTCTTATTGCTTAATTGCCCCTACTAAGTCTAGCAGGTACTCTTATTGCTTAATTGCTGTGTTTCTTTAAAAAGTCTTCCGGCTGTAATAATGTAATAGTAGCTTTCGTACTATAAAAATATATTTAAAACAACAACACATTTCAGTAAATAGATCCATATCGATATTGTTTTTCCCTTGCTGCTGTTGTTTAACTCTTTTTATAAGCCACTTAGGTCACTTAGTTTTGCGACTGTACATATATGGAGGTAGCCTTACTCTAAGAGCTCGTTCCATTGTCTAGCAGCATTCAAGTTTTTTTTAAGAATGTAGTATTTTTACTATTTCGGCTTGCGCTTGACCATGGGTCGCTTGATGATAACCGACGTCGTGGTCTATCTTATATCGCGCTTGTCCAAGAACCTGTTCTTCCAACTCTTGAAAACCTCCGGATACTATCCATCGGAGATTTAAAACGATATAAAATGGACTAAATTTTAAATTAAATGCTAGACGCTCCACGCATTACATACCACATAACGCGTCTTTGAAAACATGACCTTATATTTTCCAAATATCATACTCGAAGTATTCCAGACTAATACCAGACACACATAACCTACATATGGGGCGAATAACACTAACCCAGCAACTTTCTATCAACACAGATGACGTGAACTGTGAGAATTTTGTTTTCTCTTACACAAGTTGCTTGAAACTTTATTATTTTAATTGAAATTTAATTAAACGGCCTCCTCGTGGTTTGTGGGAACTCCGAACAGAGCTATTTTCTTTGAAACTTTGATAATTGCTTCTGAAAAGATTCCGCCGTGTTTTTGTTGAGCTCATATTTATTGAAGCAATAAGATAAGTAATTGTTATAAATTATTTGCTCGCGAAAGTTATAACAAGTCCCGTCTAATAACGATCAGGTGACGTATGTAGGATACGTTGGCTTTATTTAGTATTTTCGCGAAGTCTTTGAAGCGTTTATTGAATTTATTTTTTGTTTGATGTAGGTATTCAAAATAACAGTCTTGATCTATTTCATTTGTTTACAAATGTTGACAAGCTAATTATTGATTTTACTTTCGATCATTATTTTCAGACACTTCGAAATTTATATGCCCATCCGATTTAAGAAATAATTAATCATTTCCACTTTTTTCCTTTTTTTTATTTCAAAATAATGTATACGTATGTATTAATATATTTTTATAAATTACATCCAAATTAAGTATATGTTGTGGACGCCTATAATTGTGTCGGTATTATTTAATTTCTAAATCTTTTATTTTATGTTACTTTATATTTAATATACGGCACGTTGGCGACCCCTGC